>JAPMIB010000110.1:0-212432 GCA_034770305.1 Trichogramma dendrolimi
CTATTGTAACCCATAAAGGGCTTTTTAAGTATACAAAAATACCCGAGGGCGTGTCTCCGGCACCAGCTGATGTGCAACGGAAAATGGACGAATGTCTCCGCGGCATAGACGGTGTTATCGCGTACCTAGACAACATATACGTCACAGGTAAAACGCATACAGAACACAAAGCAAACCAGAAAAAGTATGCGAACGGTTGTCCGAATGTAACCTAAGACTTAACGTAAAAAAATGCAAATTTATGGAATCACGAATAGAAGTGCTTGCATACGTCATTGATTCGAACGGATTACATAAATCTAAAACAAAAGTGCGAGCGATGGTCGAAGCACCGCGGCCTAATAACGTAAAGGAATTAGCGTCTTTCTTGGGTTTAGTAAATTTTTACGCGAGATTTTTGGAAAATCGCTCAGTTAAATTAAAGCCACTGTACGACTTATAAACGGTAAACGCCAACGTGGGATTCGGAATGCGACGCAGCATTTTACTGGGTAAAAGCTAGGCTTATCGCACCTGATTGTTTGGCTCACTACGACCCGTCAACGCAATTAATATTAGCTTGCGATGCATCCGATTATGGATTGTCTGCCATACTCTCGCACAAATACAAAGATGGTACCAAAAAACCAATAGCTTTCGCGTCCAAAAAAATTCTGAGTACCGAAATCAAACGTGCAATCATAGACAAAGAAGCAATGGCTATCGTCTTCGGATTTAAGCGATTCTACCAATTCGTTTTCGGAAAAGAAATAATCCTCCGCACAGACAATAAGCCGCTGGAGCTTATTCTAGGACCGCGGAAAGGCATACCGCAGACGGCCGATAACAGGCTACAACGCTACGCGATTTTCTCTCAGGATTTCGATACAAAATCGAACATGTCAAATCCGAGAAAAATGCAAACGCAGATGCATTGTCGCGACTCCCCATAGAAGACACCACGGACATATCGGATATGTATGATCCGATTCCCTCTCTCATTAATTTTTTCGAGGAAATCGGTACAGTACTAGACAGCAAAATGCTAAACGCAGAGAGCAAAAGGGACGAATTACTTAGAGATATAATCCGTTATGTCTCGGGTGATTGGCCTGAATATGGCAAATTAACGCCAGATAAGAAAATTTTTTCAAAATTAGATTCGAATTAACAGTCGAAAAAGGGTGTCTCTTTTGGGGAGTGCGCGCATGCATTCCAGTTGCTATGCGAGCAGCAATACTACGCGAACTACACGCAACTCATTTCGGAGTAGTAAAAATGAAAATGTATGCGCGATCATACGTATATTGGCCGGGCATAGACGCAGCAATAGAGGACATTGCGAATAATTGTACAGCTTGTATAGTCGAGCGCAAAGCGCCGAATAAGACACCGCTGACTACGTGGCCATGGCCGAATAAAGTATGGGGGCATACACTGCGACTATGCAAAGTTCGAAAATGATATGTACCTCATAGTAATTGACGCGCACAGTAAATGGCCAGAAATAATCAATTTTAGAATAATACGGATGCGAAAAGGTTGATAACAGAATTTAAAAAATTGTTTGTCCGATTCGGACTGCCAATTTACTGTGTGACAGACAGCGGACCGCAGTTTAGAATCGACGATTTCATGAAATTCCTTAAAGATAATAATGTAAAACATTCCTTTTCGCTCCTGTATTTTCCGGACACAAACGGGGCAGCAGAAAATTTTATTCAAACGTTTAAAAATAAGGTCAAAAAAATTTTGAAAGAGGTAGGAAAAGTAGAAACGGCGGTAAACATGTTTTTATTTGACTACAGGAATATTCCACATATTACCAGGGGCCGAAGCCCAGCAAATATCATGTACAACCGCGACGTGCAAACACGACTTAGCTGTTTAAAACCGTGTGTACATGATCAGGTGGAAAATCAACAACGGCGTCAAATCCTGGCAAGACCCGGGAACAGAAAAGTCAACATAAACGTGGGCGACGAGGTATTCATGGACGCCCACGGAGTTCGAAAAGCGTGTTCCGGGTCGAATTGTAAAGCAAACCGGCGCGTCTACTTTTGTTGTGAAATCGAACTCGGGAGCCATGCATAAAAGGCACGCGGACCAGTTAATAAAACCACCACCTCGGCGTTCCCCGAGACTTGCTATTAAAAACGGGGGAAAGTTGTGATGTATTCACTATCTATTTATTTCCTCCTTCACCCAATACATAACCCATATAAATTATATTGTAAATAAGACTAAATATCTGATTTTTGTATTCAATAAATTAGCTAAATCGATGTTGACGGAAACTCTTAGAATGATATATTTTGCCCTTTTTCATAATGTAGCCGCGGGATTGTAGCATGGGGTAGTGCATACGCGAATAATCTATGCCTTCTTGAAAGGCTTCAAAATAGGTCACTAAAAATTGTTCTTAAAAATGTATTCTTAGTTAAGGGGAACCCATTAAGACTAGATCAGATGTTCATTTATGAATCAATGAGTTATATCATTATAGTGACAAGAGGGACACATTTTTGTAGTCTAATAGTAGAACTAAGGGTCAACAGCTGTCAATTCCATTAATGAAAAATAAGTACTAAGATGAGCTACTACTATGAAATTTCGAATTATAATAGACTGCTGGGAGAACTAAAGAATATAAAGATTAAATATGGGAAATGCAAACTCAAAGAATAAAGGAAAAAAAATTAGGGTATTTGAAATCTGCTTTTCATTTAGTTACATCGAAATGTATTCGTTATTTTTTATTAACTTTTATTTTTTACAAAAAAAGTTCTTATTATAATTTTAAACGAATATTTTTTATTAAAAAAACACTAAAAAGTTTGTATCACTGCGCAAAGTAAGCACTGGAAATTTCATTTGATTGGCAAGATTGATCTTGGTGACATATTATACATTCTATGTCCAAATTTTCCAGGTAGGCTGCCCCTTTAATCAAATGGATGAAATATTAAATTATTAGTTTGAATAATATTTAATCTATCACGTCTTTATAAAGACTATTTTCGCACTATTATTAATCTTAGGGTTTTGTTCAATATGTGTGTTTTGTTGACTGTCGCAAGCAATTTTCGAAAAAAAGTGAGCAGTATTTTTCAGAAACTTTATCAAATGAGTAATAAGTAATTTATTCATAAAACGAAACAACCTCATTCCTTCCAATACTATTATATTACATACATATATGTTGGAACGCAAAGCAATAGTAAAAGATTATTAATAAGTGAGGAGCTTTATTATTTGGGACTTGCTCCTCTCGGAGGCAGCAGCTAAACTAAACGATCGCGACTGATAGTTTTATCTCTTGGCGACGATAAAACAAAAGTTGAACATTTTAGCAATTCAATGAATTGCATTATACATGTATGATTGCCATGAAGTGAGTAGCTACATCAGCCCCTTAAGCAGTACATAACACAGAAATTAACAAGTGTTAAAAATATAAGAACAAGTAACATGTATTGTAACGGTTCCCGCGACCGTTGCAATAAATAATTAAGGAATAATAAATGTCGTCCTAGGTTCGCGATACGGCAGCTAGCTCAGGCTTCGGTGCGAGGTTTCGCACCGACCGCGGTGGCGTCGTGGTCCAGAACCTAGGGAAGATTGTTGACGGGAAGGCAAAATAATCACTCACTGATTTAGGTAAAAGTAAAAGATGAAGGAATAATTATTATTTTCAACGATTAAATGGTGATCATACACAAATGCGCGTACGCAGCAGAGCAATCGCGACTCTCACACACAATGGCCAACGTAGGCCGTGAACGCGATTGCACACGAGAGCGAGAGTAAATCGAGAAGCACTTACAGGTCGGCGTAGTTGCTCCAAGGCCGGGCTCTCTTGCTTCTTCAGGAAGCTCGCTCGTCACGTGGTGCTGTCGTGCACTTCGTCGAGGTTCGCGGACGCAGAACTACACTCGCGAACGCAACCGAGAGAAAGGTAATTTGTTTTATTATGCGATTAGCCGCGGGCTTTATCGAGAACTAAATAACTTTTTAGCGCGCGCGCTAGTTCGTCGCGAAAACCAATCTGCCGTCGAGAGCACAGGTTCGCGTGTACCTCCGGCTAATTGCTCACGTGACCTCTCAGCGGCCCTACTCCTTACCAAAACGGAGCAGATAATTGTGCGCGATGCGACACGCACTTGCTCTATCTCTCTCTCTCACACACACGTGCATACCACGGCTACTGCTGCGTCGCGAGACGTAGTATATAAGTACTTGTACATTGTATTGGAGGAGAGAGATGTGTCGATGTAACGCGATCGTCACACTCCCCACCCCCAGACGTTGGTAGCCTCGGCGTGCCAACTCGAGAAAATCTCGCTCTCCTTCCACCAGGAGAAATGAAAAGAAAAGAAAATGTTTACGTTACTCAACAAAACAAAAACAAAAGAAAATTAGATTTTTGTAAAGAAAACAAAAGAAAATAATTCATGGTGGAACCGTGTGCAATCGTTTCAGTATTCGACCATCATACTCTTTGCATTCCCATACTGCACACTCTTAACTAATCTATTTAAATGTTCGAAAGAAGTATATCTTATTTAGCGGTTAATATTCGCATTGACCGTTTTTGAGCGAGTTCTTCGCGGCGATAACGACAGGTCCGGTTCACGCGCTTTACGCGAAGTGCGATTTGGCGACGCTTGATTTTCGTGAGTACTAGAAATGTCTTCGGTAGCTTGAGTCTTTTTCTGTTGGCGTACCGTCGCGTTTCGCGTTACAACTACGCGCTGTTTACGTGTTTTCGGTTTCGATTTCGGAGCTTCGCGTTCGTTTTCTTCAATCGGCCTCGCGTTTTCACTGATCTCCGGGGTAGCTGCTTCGCTGTCGCTCGCCTCTTCTTCTATAACTGGTTTCAGGTCGTCCGTCGGTGATGTGGAAACAATTTTCCCTACTTCATCGCTCAGCTCATAAACGTTCGGGCCGAGACGTTTTGAGACCTCGAAGGGGCCCGCGAAGGGAGGAGCCAATTTTCCTGCAATGCCTTTTGGGCCCGACGACAAAACTCGATTTTTGTTCCAAACTTTGTCGCCGACATTGTACACGACATCGCGGCGTTTCGCGTCGTAATATCTGGCCTGTCGGTCTTGCGCGTGGCGTGAATTTTCTGCCGCGACTTGGTGAATCTCTTCCATTCGACTCATGCGTTCTCGCCAGCGATTTATCTGTTCTAATTCGTCGTCTTCGGCGGCGGCGTCATCTTCTTGTTGGCGTACGGTGTTTCCTGGTCGGGGGTGACGACCCATGTTCAGGAAGGCAGGGCTCGCTTTCGTCGATTCCTGTATAGCGGTATTATACGCAAACGTCAACTCGTGTATGTGAGTATCCCACGTATTATGTTGCTCTTCGATATAAGCGATAATCCTCGTTTTAAATGTGCGATTCACGCGCTCAACTGGATTTGCCGGGCTGTATAGGGAGCGATGGTCGTGTGTTTTACGCCTCGTTCTTTCAGGAACTTGTCAATAATCTTATTCTTGAACTCAGTGCCGTTGTCTGAGTGAAACACATCCGGCGCTCCGAATCGCAAAAAGATTCGCTCGTTCAATTCACGGCGAATTGTCTGTGCATTGGCCTTGCGGATCGGAGCCACCTCCACCCACCGCGTGAACTCGTCCATGAATATCAAGAGATATTCGTTGCCACGGGCGGTCCGGGGAAAGGGTCCCATTACGTCTCCGGCGACGACGCTCCAAGGTTTCGTGAATTGGCGTCTCGCCATCAGACCTGCCGGTGCAAGTTGCTGTACTTTGCACTGTTGGCATATTTGACACGTTTTCACGTATCGCGTGACGTCACGATGCAGTGAGGGCCAATAATAGCGCAGTGCGATGCGCTCGTATGTCTTGTACCGGCCAAAGTGTCCCGCAGTCGGCTCCTCGTGGTTTTCGCGCAGTACTTCTTTGCGCTTGTACTTCGGCACGAGTAACTTCCACGCATCTTGATCTTCGAGCAAATCTTCGATCGCCGGGTCAGGTCGATATTGATATAGACGGTTACCGATAATCTTATGCCAAGGAAACTTCTTTGGCTCGCGTTGTACGTCGGCAAAAAGCTTACGGTACCACGGGTCTTTTCCATCGTCTACAGAGAGCGAAGCAATTTCGTGTTTCTCACCGTCTTCCTCGTAGAGTCGGGATAACGCGTCGGCAACCACGTTCTGGCTTCCCTTTCGGTAGAGTACTTCAAAGTCGAACTCTTGAAGGTGTAACGCCCAACGGGCTAATCGGCCTGTCGGGTTTTTCAGATTACGAAGCCATTTTAGACTACTATGATCGGAGATCACCTTGAAATGGTACCCCTCGACGTAAGGTCGGAATTTTTGTATCGACCATAGCACAGCCAGGCATTCGCGTTCCGTGACGGAGTAATTGCGCTCTGCCGCGTTCATGGTGCGACTCGCAAAGCACAGTACGTGCTCGGTGCCGTCGATGGTCTGTGTCAGCACTGCTCCGAGACCAGTATTGCTCGCGTCTGTTTGAATGACAAACTCATGTTCAAATGACGGCTGGCTCAAGACAGGAGCAGTCGCAACGAGATAGCGTACCTTTTCAAACGAGTCTTGCTGATCCTTAGTCCATACATATTTTTGACCTTTACGAGTGAGACGTGTGAGTGGCTCCGTGATCGTTGCAAAATTTTCCAAAAATTTTCTATACCAAGAGGCCATACCTAAAAAGCGTCGTAATTGCTTCAGATTTTTCGGCACTGGAAAATTCATCATGGGCGCGATTTTATCTGGGTCAGGGCGTATTCCCTCGCTATCCACGATCACGCCCAAGAACTTGACTGAAGCTTGACAGAAGAAGCTCTTCTCGCGATTTAGTGTCAAGTTTGCCTCGGTAACTCGCCTCAGTACAAGCTCCAGCTTCTCCAAGTGTTCTGAGAAGGTGCTCGACACAATGATAATGTCATCGAGGTAGGAAAACGCGAATGGTTCCAGCTCAGGACCTATAACTCGGTCCATTAGTTCCTGGAACGTCGCAGGTCCCCCGGAAACGCCGAAGGGCATCCGTAACCACTCGTAGAGACCCATACCAGGTACGGTAAACGCGGTGTACTCGCGTGACTCTTCGTGGAGTGGCACTGATGTGATACCCGGCTGACATATCCAATGTCGTAATATACCGCGCGTTTCGCAATTTACGCAAGATTGCATCCATATTATGGAGCGGATAGGCGCTGACTTTCGTACACGCGTTCAGCTTGCGATAGTCTACGCAAAGACGGTACTTTCCATTCGCTTTGCGCACCATTACAACCGGGCTTGACCACTGGCTGTTTGAGCGGCGGATGATGCCTGCAGCGAGCAGTTCCCGGACTTGAGAATGCATTTCTTCTTCTATTTTTTGCGACACCGGATAGAAGCGCTGCTTAATCGGCTTCGGGCTATCCACGATAATTCGATGCTCGGTCAATGTCGTGCACCCCAGAGGGCCGTCTGTTGGCGGGATAGCGCGTTCGAGCAATGCCTGCAGCTGCAAAGCTTGTTGCTCGTCAATATTCGCTGGCCCTGTGGCAGTGGCGCACACTGTAGGTGCGTTCGGCGTGGCGACTTCTAAGGCAATCCTTTGGTCTGAGCCATCGACGGTGAGGATATTCTCACGGGGTCGGACGATTGCGTTAAATAAGCGATGAAAGTCTACACCAAGGAGGCACGTGCAATCGTCCATTGTTTCCACCAGAGTAACGGTCATAGAGCGTTTTACGCCTCCTACCTCGACTGTCATTTCGGCGCGGCCAAGAATCGCCTCGTGCGTGCCGCTGAACGTCTTCGCAGTCACGTTATACACGGGAGTGACACTTGCACCACATCGCTTGGCTACTTCGAAGCCGTATTTACTCATAGATGTGTGTGTCGCCCCTGAGTCTAGCATAGCGCGGACTTGGGTCTCACCGACGCGTATCGGCACCCACCAACGTGCGTGCAATTCCGATACCGTCCGTTCGACAGGCGATCCATCGCAATATTCGCGCCGATCGCCGGATTTTTCTTTGTCGGTGCGTGCCGTGGTGCCAACGCGGCGAGGAGCTACAAGCTTTTTCGCATTATCGGAGGCCGATTTCTTATTGGCTTTCGTAGGGAAAGTAGCGACCTTGTCTACTCTTCCCCGCTGGCGTTTCCCGAGCAGCTGGGGCAGCGTGGTCGCGTATAACCAGGCCAACTACAACCCCAGCAAATGACTTGTGCCTGTGGTCCGGCTTCTCGGTGTTTGTTCTTGTCGCTGTCGGGCGTACGATTGCTCTTCTCACGAGTCGGCTCGTTGTTCCGTTGGTTAGCAGAAGACGCATTTTTCCTTGCTTTGGTATTGTTTCTCCGAGTCGACGCTGCGTTGGTAAGTGCGGACGTAATGTCATTAAGTTTCTTGTCGAGTAAACTCTCAATCATCTTCGAGAGATAATCGCCCGACTCCGAGAGCGATGCAACTCTTGCCGGTCCCGAGCTTTCTTGGTGTACGGGCTCATCCCAGGCTGTTTCAGGCAACATACTTAACTTGGATGGCAGCGGGGGTTGATATAATTTTTCGGCGCTGTCGATGTTTTCCGCGTCACGCGCAAGATCAATGAACTCATCGATCGAGTGTGCCTTGTATCGCGGCACCAGCCGTTGTAGCGATGGTAGCATATTGCTGTGAAGTATATCTAGTTTACGCTCTAGTGTCCACGGTTCTACAAGCTTTCCAACGATAGTGAGCAGACAGTAAACATAGTGAGTTACTGGCTCGGTTTTGCCTTGCGTACGGCGATGCGCTTCCAGTTCTAGTCGTTGTTGATATCGACGATCAATTCCATAACAACGTCGTGCCGCCACACAAAAGTCTTCCCATGTTTCCCAGTGTGAGCGCTCTTGGCGACACCATAGCCGTGCCTGGCCTGTAAGCAGCTCTGTAATGCTATTGAGCAGATCTTCGTCTGACAGACGCGCTAATCGACTGCACTCGCTTACGCGTTGGATGAATTCTTCGATGCTGCTTCCTTTTTCACCGTCAAATTCAACTTTCCACTTGCGTACGATCGCACCTACATCTCCATGATACGTCGACGTGTTTAAAATGGATGGAGAATTGAACGTCGCTCCCCGCCCCCAGACGAGTCATGCAGGGTAGCAGCATTAGTGGGCGCAGTCGTTGTTTTGGTTTTATGCGCAGCTATTGCTGTCTTATCTGTGTTCATCGTATTTTTGATTGGTGAACTCGAATTTTTCGGAGTGTAGTATTCCAGCCGAAACGTATCCTGAAAATTTATTTGTTTTGGCCGTGTGCTGACATAAGCGGCTGGGTCTATTTTCGTGCTGCTGGCTATGTGTGACATTAGCTCGCGATTCTTTTGCATTAGAAGTTCGTTTGCTTTTGTCATCTGGCATAATTCTATGCTCGTTTTGTTTTGCGTCTCGCGTAATTCTCTTTGTAATTCGGCAATTATTGCTCTAAGGTTCTCATCCTCGATGATAGTTGGGTTTATCGTCTTGTCATTATTTTTTGTTTATCATCTGGCCTGCAGTAGTATCGATGTTTATTCTCTTGGTTAATTCTTCGAGTTTCGCGTCGCGCCTTTCTTTGGTTGTTCGCTCGTCGCACGCGATTTCGCTTTCAACAAAATCGCTGGCCGTGTAGTTGCCTTTTAATCTATTTATCAAAATTTGTTCTTGTACGTCGCGATCGCCATCCGATTTTAATTCTAATTCCGCGAGATGTAAAAGTCGCGTTTCATCGGTGAGTCCTTCGATAAACTCGTACAATTTATACTTTTGTTCGGTGCTTTCGCTGAGCGACATTGTAATATTCTATACGTGTACGCGAGTAGCGACTGATTACGTTTGTACTTGAGCGCGTATTTACAGCCCGCAATATATCTATATATACTGTGCGTATGAATCTACGCACTTTGCTTGTTTTCAAATTCCACGATAATGTAGCTATGCTTATACAGACATTAGGACGCGCGATATTTAGTCTTTACGCTGTTGTACAATGTTATGATGGAATACGATATTCAACTCACATACATGCGTATCGCTACTGCTGCGTATCTCATACAACGCGTATATCGGAGCACGAAGGAATTTCAGCAATTTTCTTACTTATTACGATTCGAAATATTGTAATAATTAATAACTAATTACCACTTAAGTTGGGCGCCATGTAACGGTTCCCGCGACCGTTGCAATAAATAATTAAGGAATAATAAATGTCGTCCTAGGTTCGCGATACGGCAGCTAGCTCAGGCTTCGGTGCGAGGTTTCGCACCGACCGCGGTGGCGTCGTGGTCCAGAACCTAGGGAAGATTGTTGACGGGAAGGCAAAATAATCACTCACTGATTTAGGTAAAAGTAAAAGATGAAGGAATAATTATTATTTTCAACGATTAAATGGTGATCATACACAAATGCGCGTACGCAGCAGAGCAATCGCGACTCTCACACACAATGGCCAACGTAGGCCGTGAACGCGATTGCACACGAGAGCGAGAGTAAATCGAGAAGCACTTACAGGTCGGCGTAGTTGCTCCAAGGCCGGGCTCTCTTGCTTCTTCAGGAAGCTCGCTCGTCACGTGGTGCTGTCGTGCACTTCGTCGAGGTTCGCGGACGCAGAACTACACTCGCGAACGCAACCGAGAGAAAGGTAATTTGTTTTATTATGCGATTAGCCGCGGGCTTTATCGAGAACAGTAAATAACTTTTTAGCGCGCGCGCTAGTTCGTCGCGAAAACCAATCTGCCGTCGAGAGCACAGGTTCGCGTGTACCTCCGGCTAATTGCTCACGTGACCTCTCAGCGGCCCTACTCCTTACCAAAACGGAGCAGATAATTGTGCGCGATGCGACACGCACTTGCTCTATCTCTCTCTCTCACACACACGTGCATACCACGGCTACTGCTGCGTCGCGAGACGTAGTATATAAGTACTTGTACATTGTATTGGAGGAGAGAGAGATGTGTCGATGTAACGCGATCGTCACAGTATAAACGACAAGTATTAAATATTAAAATGAACATGTCAAATTGTTCGATTGTCGGTTGAAAATGAAAACTGCGAGGCACAGGAAACGGCCGAAGTAGTGTCAAGGTCTGGATTGTCCACAGAAGTTGCACACACGTTGTCGTTCAACGCGTAGGCAGGTTTTAAGTGATCGTCTGATACCGTGACAGCTTTTCCACGAATGCTGAGCTTGAAAATTTTCTCGGAGCGTTTCATCACTTTCCAAGGGCTGGTAAAAAGTGTGTTCATCAAAGCCTTCGAAATCATATCGTCGTGCAAGAAAACGTATTCACAGTCATGCAAGTCTTGGAAAACGAAGATGTAAGGCTTGCAGGGCCTGGAGGCTGGTACCTGTTGTAAACATTAGAAAATTGCCCGAAGACGATGCAGTCGGCTCGCTGGATCCGTGTTGTGTGCAAGAGTGAAAATCTACTGTATCTCACCAGGTAGGCGCAGTGTCTCACCGTAAACTATTTTGCTAGTAGTCGACGAGTGTCGATGCAAGACCTCGACAATCCCGTTGCTTTGCAGATGCCAGCTACTGGTGTGAAGGAGATGAATCCCAAGATGTTTTGCTATATCTGTGAACAGGTGAAAAGTGAACTGGCCACCGCGATCAGTAGTCAAAACATCAGTACAGCGAAAACGCAAGATCCAAGCCTGAAGAAAACCTTTGGATACAGTCTCAGTTGATTCATCCTTCGACGGCAATACTTCAGGCTAGCCAGTGAAGCGATCCATGATGGTCAGAAAATACTTAAAGAAATCCATAACAGGCAAGGAGCCAATTAAATCGATGTGCGCATGCGAGAAACGTTGTAGATGCAAATGAGCCCAACGGCGAGTGTACATGTCGAGTGACTTTCTACTTTTAGCAGGGAATGCATGTCCAAATAGACGTTTATAGCGGGGGCGGAGGGTAGGAGGGGGTCTAAAATGTTGGTTTTGGGACCCTTTTTTAATGTACTAAAACATACCAGAATTTCAGGAAAATCCGTGGACCTCGCCCGCAGGTTTATTTAAAAAATTCTGAATCTGACCCACATATATTGCAACGGTACAAACTCGATCGAGTACTCGCAAGCCATTTTACCGACACACTCGGCGAAGTGGGAGAGACACGCGTGCAAGACAAAAAGCGAGCAAGTCAGTTTATCAAGATCAAAAGAGAACAATGTATAGTGCTCGAGGCAAACGATGCGTAGGCCGCAAAGGCTGAATTGCAAGTGAGTCGCCGCAGCCAGACAGGTGGAGGCATGCGCGTAGGATATGTGCCGCAGCGCAACATCAATCTCGTAGCTACACGCGTGCGTCGCTTAGGAGAATATAGGGAGGCCAGAGGGCCCCACGCTGATCGCGCTGTGGAGAAAGGCTCCCCTAACACGTTGAAAATTTAATAAGGAATGTTTTGTATAAAAATTGAAAACTCATTAAAATTTCTAATAAAGAAATAAAAAATGTTCAAATTGAACAAATATCGTTTTTGCTTCCTCATAAATTATGCTTTGTGATGGGCTCCATTTCAGCTTTCATATATAATCATCGTAGGGTATATTGTATAATAATTCCTTATACTAGATCGAATTTCTGACACACTGACACATGTTGGTATGTATGTGTGTGTTTTTTTTTTTTTTTTTTGGGAAGGAGGGAAATCCTTTTACGGATTCAACATGCGACGGGATGTTTGTCGCATGGATATGTCGGACTCGAGTAGTGTACTGTTGTATATGTACTGTTGTTATGTGGCGGATGTTGTGCCTCCCTACTAATACCGACTGAAACCCATCCCCTTTTTCTGCCTCTTCTTCGTCTTCCCCGCGGGACCACCGTTAGGCATTACTTCGCGGGGAGAGGCTATAGCTACATGCTCACTTCGAGGATGTTTTCTTCTTCTTCAACGTCTTCTTCGTCAACGTCTTCTTCGTCTTCAACGTCTTCTTCAAACCGCATCGTCCGGTCGTCTTCTTCTGGCCCTCTCTTCGCTCCTCAGTCTTGTCATGACTGTGTATGCGAAGGAGGACACCGCCAGCCAGTTGGGTTCAGCGGCAAGCATGAACCCTACCAACGTCTCAGGCTCCATGGGCCCTTGAAAGAGGCGATGGAGCACCTCTCATTCCTCCATGAATCGAGGGCAATGGAAGACGACATGTTCGACGTCTTCCACCGCCGGAAAACAGACCGGGCACGAGTCGCTTGTGTCGTTCGAGGTTCGACACAGGTAAGACCTGAAGCAATCGTGACCGGTCAGGAGTTGTGTGAGATGGAAGTTCACTTCTCCGTGTTTCCATTCGATCCATGGAGTGATGTTCGAAATGAGTCGGTGCGTCCACCGGCCCTTCCTCGAGCGGGCCAATTCGCCATGCCATTCATAATCGTCTTGGCTCGTTCTTCGCTCTTGACGTTCTCGAGGCGGTGATGGTAAAGCCTCGAACGTTCGTCGATGAGCAATGCCAGCGATGGTATGCCGGCAAGAACGTAGATGGCATCATGGGAGATGGTGCGAAAGCCGCAAATCACACGTAGACAGGCTCGTCGATGGATCGACTTTGCCTGGCGTATGTAGCTGCGTCCTCGCCCCTCCGCCCATATTGGGGCATTAGAGGAGGATTGAGTCGATGACGCTGGCGTACAGCCTACGCCGACTACTCTCGGACCTCCAATGTTGGGCATCAGACCTAGCAGGACCCCCGCAACCCGGTTGGCCTTGTCGCTGACGATTCTAAGGTGTTCGTCGAATCGCAGCTTGGCATCGATGTGCACGCCAAGGTACCGGATGCAGGGACCGACGTGATATCACTATCGCCGGCTCTTAGGGTGATGGTCTCCCTCATCTTCCTGCTCGTGACCAGAAGAACTTCTGTTTTCTGGTCAGCGGTTTGTAGCCCCAAGCTGGCGAGCGCAGCTCGCACCTTGCGAATGGCGATGTTCACGTGGAACTCGAGCCTGTGCAGCTCCTTGGACACTACAGTGACCGCGATGTCATCTGCAAAGCCCACGACTCTAGCGGGCTCCGGCAGCTCGAGCCTCAGGATCTCGTCGTACATGACATTTTATAGTGTGGGGCTAAGTACAGATTCTTGAGGCACGCCTGCCGAGACATCGTAGATCTCCCTGCCATCATCCGTGGTGAACTCCAACACTCTGTCGCGGAAATAGCTGGCGATGATCCGCAACAGGTAGGTCAGAACCTCCATCCGACTCAAAGCGGTGTAGATGTTATTCCACCGCGCCGAATTGAAGGCGTTCCTCACGTCTAGTGTGATGATGGCGCAGTACTCCTTGGTGCCCCGATGCCATCTTTTGCCACTGATGGCCGATTGAGCGGTGCTGAGTACGCTTTGTACGTCATCGACAGTCGACCGCCCTTTACGGAATCCGTGCTGTGAGTCCGACAAATCGGCGGGACCCTCAGTATGGGCTTCCAGGTGGCCGACTATAATCCTTTTCAGGATTTTGCCCGCGGTATCAAGCATACACAGTGGGCGATACGACGATGGGTCCTCAGCCGGCTTGCCTGGTTTCAACATCAGGACAAGCAGTTGACGTTTCCACCGAGCCGGAAAGCATCCCTTCCTAAGACACTCCGTAAAGACGCGGCGAAAGTCGAAGCATGACTCCACCGCAGTCTTCAGGGCAAGGTTGGGAATACCGTCCGGCCCCGGAGCTGCTCCATCTCTTCCCTTACGGTACGCCCAACAAAGCTCACCGATGCCAACTTCTCCTCCCCGTGGTCCAACAAATGTCGGCTCCGAACCGGTGTTTATCAGGAGAACGTCCAAGGGAGCGAGTGCGTCGGGCAGCATCTCACCCCGAGGTCTGGTCGTCCTGCTGCCCCACTCCGTTGACTATGAATTGAAGTCGCCAGCAATGAGGACAGGTCTTTTTCCTCTAGCCTCGACAACAATGTCGGTCAGCAGGCTGGTGAACTCCTCATTGGAGAGCCTAGGGGGCGCATACACGCTGAAGATGTATTTTCCAGCTACCTGCGCCTAGGTGTAAAAGCGACTTTCTCCATAGGAGCGCCGTTGCACTGGCACCCACCCACACACCCAGATCGCCGCTTGGTTAACGGCGTCAGATATCCAGGTATATGGTGACTTGAGGGGTCTGTGCTGGTCACACAAGATTGCCACGTCGATCCTCATCTTCCTCACTGTCTGCATGACTAGATCTTGGGCAGCCTCGCAGTGGTTGAGATTGAGTTGGAGGACACGGATCATTGTGGACGTGGCAGGTACTTCTTGATAAGCGGACAGCCCAAGCTCATCGGAGCGTGGGTTTTCGCACTGTCAGCTGCAGAGGATGCAGGATGGCACGTTTTGGCAGATGTTGGCCACGTGTCCCTCCTGACCACACGATGGCAGCAGTGCTACGGTAAGGTCCGCTGCATCGGGCTGCTGTAGTCCAGGCTCCCAACACCGGTAGCACCGACGGACCTCAGCCTTCTCCCGGATCCTGCAGCTAACCCATCCAACTCGGATGTGCCCCAGCTTGATTGCCTTGGTGGCCAGGCCGTCCGGCAAAGCCACCACAGCTTTCTGGGTCCCTGCGTACGCCTTACGCAGAGACTTGATCACTTCGACAGACAGCTGAGTTGCACCATCCAGTTGACGCTGGAGGGCCTCACAGATCTCAGCTTTCGTTGTGACCTCGTCTAAATCTCTGATTTCGACTGTGGTCACATGCGTTCGAACCGTCGCCGTGCCCAGCCCTTTCAGGACATCGTTTAACTTCTGGCCAAGCTGGCCAGCGTCGCCCGATGCCCTGTTGAGCTGGAGCAACAGGTCCCCGGTGGCACCACGCCGGATTCTGTTGACGCTTTCGCCAACCGGGCCCTGCAGCGTCGGCTCCGTGGGACCATGGGTCCTTCGCCTTAACGACAGTGTGTGTGTGTGTGTGTTTTTTTTTTTTTTTTTTTTAGATGGATCATTTTATTCAAAACTTATGTTACATTAGGATAACAGAGAAAAGAAAGGTTTACATTGTCATATCAATGTAGAAATCGGGCGAAGGTAGTATACATATTTTATGTACCGTGGTGTCCATCTTCTTCTTATTTCGCCATTTATTCCTTCCCCGCGGAAACCGCCGTTAGGCATTACTTCACGGGGTCGGTGGCTTTAGCACATATCGTCGTGCTCTTCATGGTGGCTTGGTTCGTGTGGCGTCTTCTTGCCGCATCGTCCGGTCATCTTCTTCTGTCCACCTCTTCGTCCCTCAGTCTTATTACGACTGAGTAGGCGAAGGAGGCGACCGCTCGCCAATTCGTCTCGCTGGCGAGCATGAGCCCGATGATGTTCTCGGGCTCTATGTGCTCTAAGAGAGTGCCTTGGAGCGTCTCTCTTTCTTCGTTGAAACGCGGGCAGCGAAAGAACGCGTGCTCCGCATTTTCGATCGTGTGGGGACAGGCCGGGCACAGTGCGCTCAGGGTGTTGTCGTAGCGCTGGCGTGTTGCTTGAAGAAGCCATGCCCGGACAGGAGTTGTGTTAGGTAGTAGTCACTCTCCATGTCCCCTTTCAACCCAAACTTTTAGATTTGGGATGAGTCGGTGCGTCCAGCGTCCCTTTTCCGACCGGTCCCACCGCGTCTGCCATTCTCGTAGAGTCTCGAGACGTTCCTCTTCCTTGGCAGCCCGGCAGCGACGTTTGTATATCCGCGCGCGCTTATCCGCGAGGAGAGCCAGTGGTGGTGTGCCAGCGAGGACGTACGTCACCTCGTGGGAGACATGCGGGCGACCACTAATCACGCGCAGGCAGGCTCGTCGATGGATTGACTCCGCATGGCGGATGTAGGCCTGCGTCTCTGCTGCGCTGCTCCATATTGGGGCTCCATATAAGAGCACCGAGTCGACGACGTGGGCGTAGAGCTTTCGTCGGCCGCTTTTGGGCCCACCGATATTGGGCATGATCCTTGATAGGGCTCCTGTCACCCTTTGATGCCTTTTCGCTAGCTGTTCGAAGGTGGAGGTTGAACATTAGCCTGGCGTCAATGTGCAGGCCCAGGTAGCGAATGACGGGGGACGAGCGTATGCTGCAGTCACCCACCGTGACGCTGATGGTCTCCGTGTCCTTCCTGCTGGTGATGAGCACTGCCTCCGTCTTGTGGTCTGCCGTTTCCAGGCTGAGCATCTGGAGAGCGCCTCACACCTTCACGATGGCTGCGTTTAGGTCCTCCTCGATCTGCCACAAGTACTTGGCCACGGCCACCACGCGATTTCATCGGCAAAACCTATGACCGCACATTCTCTCCCACTCGAGACGCAGTACGGCGTCGTACATGACGTTCCACAGGATCAGGCCGAGAACCGAGCCCTGTGGAACTCCCGCAGTAACTCCGTAGGACTGCTGTCCGTCGTTCGTGTGGAAGTCAAGCACCCTGTCTGAGAAGTAGCTGGTAATTGTTCTCAGCAGGTACTCGGGCGCGTTCGGTGCAGCGCGGAGAGGATGTTATTCCACCTGGCCGAATTAAACGCATTCCTCACGTCAAGTGTCACGACGGCGTAGTACTGCTTCGTCCCCCGGTGCCACCTCTTGCCTGCGATGGCGCTCCGGGCGGTGTCGACGACGCTCTCGATGGCATTTATCGTCGATCGCCCCTTGCGGAAGCCATACTGCTGATCCGACAGGCCTCCAGGCCCCTCCGTGAAGACCTCCAGGCGGTCGCGTATGATCCTTTCTAGGATCTTGCCCGCTGTGTCGAGCATACACAGCGGACGGTACGACGACGGCTCGTCCGGTGGCTTGCCCGGCTTTGGCAGCAGGACGAGCCTTTGCCGCTTCCAGCAGGTCGGGAAAACTCCGGACTGCAGGCACGCCGTGTACACTCGCAGGAAGATGTCGGGACGCGCGGCGATGGCCGACCTAAGAGCGGAGTTTGGCACTCCATCTGGTCCAGGCGTGGCATGCTCCCTGATCTTCCTGCACGCTCTTTGGAGCTCTTCCAGGGTGACGTTTGGGACATTTTCTCCTGCCTGAGGTGGTCGAGGCAGGACGAGCTCCTCCGACACAGGAGAAAGAGGGCAGCAACCGCACGGCGCACCAGCGATGGTGAGCTTGGAGTTTTTGCTCTTCGTCCCTTCAGTCGCGCCATCACCGTCTTGTACGGTTTGCCCCACACGTCCGCATTGACTCCTCGCATAGCCGACTCCAGCACTGGCGCTTGCTGGTCTTGATGGCCGCTCGCAGGAGGTGTCTTGCGGCGGTGTAGTTCGACCGGCAGGCGTTTCGTTGGGCGGCCACGCTCTCTGGCAAGTTCGCGCTCGCAGGCAGAGCGGGAGGTCGGCGATCTCGCCGTCCACCAGTATACCGGCTCACGTCTGCGGCTGCCGACCGAGCCGGTCATGGAGGCATCGCACGCATCGGTAACGGCGGCCATGAGGTCCACCGCCATCTCCTCTGCAGGGCGGGCTGGGATGACAGCGCCGGCCATCGCAGTGGAGAGGCTGTCCACATCGAGCGTGCGAGCGTTCCACCTGCATCCTCGGCATCAGGGGTCCGTTGGAGGGCTCATCGTCCTGTATCTCGAACACGATAGCATGGTGGTCGCTATGCGTGTACAGGTCGCTCACCGTCCACGAAGCCACGCTGGGGGCGAGTGCTTCACTGACAAAGGTGAGGTCGATGACAGAGTCGTCCTGCTCTCCAGCGATGGGTCGGTGCGTCGCTGGCGTTGAGCAGCACCGCGTCGAGGAGGCTGAGCGAGTCCAGCAAGATGGTGCCTCGGTGCCTGGTCTCCCTGCTCCCCCACTCCGTCAACCATGCGTTGAATTCACCCGCCACCACGCGGCCTCTTGCCTCGGGCCTCCTCGGTGATGTCGGTGAGGAGGGCGGAGAATTCCACGTCGCTAAGTTGGTGGCGCGTAGACACTAAAGATGTAGATTCCGCTGACTCGAGCCCAGGTGAAGAACGGGCTCGCCCTCGTCGGGTGCTCCTGCACCGTCGCGCCTCCATGGACCCATATGGCCGCACTGCTGTTGGCATCGGAGAGCCATGTGTGCGGCGGGTCGAGATCCTTGTACTGCTCGCACACGATGGCCACCTTTATGCGCTGCTTCCGGATGGTTGCTCAGGAGGTCCTGGGCCCTCGCAGTGATTGAGGTTGAGCTGTAGGATCCTCATCTCACGGGCGTGAATGGACTCCTTTGCCAGCGGGCAGCTCCGACTGTTCGACGTGGCCGTGGTCAGCGCCTCGCTCCCTACAGCGAACACACAGGCTGGTCCTTGCAGTCCTTGGCCTGGTGGCCCTCACGACCACAGCGTAACAGAGCCTCGAGCGGTTTGGGCCCCTGCAGCGCGCAGCGATGTGACCAGGACACCAGCATCGGTAGCAGTGCATAGACTCCTCGTGACCACGCACACAGCAGCTGACCCAGCCGACACGTACGTGGCCGAGCCTCAACGCCTTGGCCGCCAGATCGTCCGGGAGCACGACGACCGCCACCTGCGTCCCGGCGTACGCCTTCCGCATGGACTTCACTACGTCGGAGCCGAGCACTGAAACACCCAAGAGCGGACCGAGCGTGATGGCGATCTCCTCCTTGGTGGCGCACTCATCGAGGTCCTTGATCTCGATCGCCGTCTCATGCTGTCGGGCGCTGGCTGTTGCCGCAGCGCCAAGAGCTCTGTCCAGCTCTGCACCGAGAGAGGAGGCGTTTTCCACGCCTTGTCTCAGCTGCAGCACTAAGGCACCAGAAGCACTGCGTCTTATGGTGTGTACGCTGCTCCCGATCGTTTGCTGCAGCGTCGGCTCTCCTTTGATCTTCTTCAAGATGCTAGCATAAGACGACGGATCATCAGCCTTGATGACGATCGCATCTGGCCTGTGGGGGACCCGACGATGCGCTGTACGTGGCTTCTGAGGTCGCCCGGCTGGGCTCAGTCCAGGAGCCGGCCCCTGGGGCGGCGGATCACGCCGGCGGCGACGGTGGCGCTCCACGAGAACGTAGTTGTCGCGGTCGTCAGCGACGTTGTTGTTCTCGTCGCTCCTTGTCTCCTCCTCCCGACGCTTCAGTGCAACGCCTAGACACCGCACGATCTCCTGGCGGCGATGATTCAGGCCGCTTACCTCCCACGCCGCTCTGGAATACAGGAGTGGTGCAGGTCGATTTGTCGGCGACGGCGGGGCGAGGCGGTTCTCGCGCTCCATCGCATCACGAAGCGCTAGACGGTTTTCCAGACTCGCCGAACACCTGAGCACTTCCTTGTAGACATTATTTTTGTCAGCTAAGAAAGACACCAGGCCGCTCCAGCCCGTCGAGTCACATCATCTTGTCCTCGCGGCTCCCCATCGCACATCCGCATCAGTCGGGAGCCTGAGGGTCTGCTCTCAAAGGGAGCGTCGACGATCCTCTGTTGATGGCCGACACCATCCTTGAGGAAGCGATCACTGGTGGCCGCGGCGAATCGGAATCGGCGTCGCCGCAGAGCCTGCGGCCCGTCCGCCGAAGCTGTCACTTAGCCACAGCTCGGGGCGGCGAGCACGAGTCCGCGACCGATTGTTTTTTTTTGCCGCGCCGAGGGCGACCTAACCACACACGCTAGTGATTTTCGGGAAAGAAATACATTTTTCAATTCCCGAAATCGTCTTCTACTGGCAAAACAGTCACTGTTACAACTGCACCAGCACTGCTACGGCCTTCACACTCACACACACAGGTGCAGCGTGACGTCGCGCACACTATAAAACTGCACTAGCACTCGAAATTACCTATGCACGCGCCTAGTGAATTAATCTCGCCGGAGCTATACGTAACACGTCTGTGTCTGTACGAGTCAGCTCGTCACTCCCGTGTGTGTGGTGTGTGTGTTTTTTTTTTTTTTTTTTTTTTTTTTTTTTGTGGACGTGGGCAGAGTGAACTCTGCAGCCAGTGGCCCTTCGAAACGAGTACCCCATCGGAAACCGTCGTAAAACATTACTTCCGTGGGGACTCTATAGAGCTTCTCTGCTACATCTGTGTCTTTTCCGTACATCCCCCGTCCACCTTACGGTGATTAGGGGTTCGGGAACCAGAAGCATCGTCTTCTTCTTACAGCATCGTCCGGGTGCTTTTACGCCTCTTGTGCCTCTTGTGCCTCTTGCTTCAGTCTGGAGACGACTGATTGCGCGAAAGACGCTACCGCCATCCAATTTCCTGCGGTCTCGAGCATGAGCCTGACGATGTTTTCAGGCTCGATTTCTTCTTGGAGAACTTGTTGGAGTCTCTCCCTCTCTTCGTGGAATCGCGGGCAGCGAAAGAACACATGCTCCGCGTCTTCTACTGTGACTGGGCAGGCCGGGCAGAGAGCGCTAAGGGTGTTGTCATAGCGCTGGCTATGGCTTCTGAAGTAGCCATGCCCGGACAGGAGTTGTGTGAGATGGTAGTCCACTTCTCCATGTCCCCTCTCGACCCATTCCGTGATGTTCGGGATTAGCCGGTGTGTCCATCGGCCCTTTGAGGCCCGGTCCCACCGGTCCTGCCACCTGTACAGCGTCTCTCTTCTTTCTTCCTCCTTGACATCCTCGGGGCGGCGCTGGTATATGCGCGCTCGCTCATCCGCTAGTAGCGCCAGCGGTGGTACGCCGGATATCACGTACGTCGCGTCGTAGGAGACGTGTGGTCGCCCGCTGATCACGCGCAGGCAGGCTCGTCGATGTACCGACTCTGCCTGGCGTATGTAGGCCTGCGTCTCCGTCGCGCATCTCCAGATGGGCGCTCCATACAGGAGAATCGAGTCGACGACGTGGGCATAGAGCACGCGTCGGCTACTTCTGGGCCCACCGATGTTGGGCATGATCTTCGCGAGGGCTCCAGCCACTCTTGCTGCCTTTTCGCTGACGATTCGGAGATGTTGGTCGAACCTCAGCCTGGAGTCGATGTGTAGGCCCAGGTAGCGGATGCAGGGGGACGACATTATGCTGCAGTCGCCCACTGTGATGGTGATGGTCTCCATTTTCTTCCTGCTACTGATGAGAAGGGCCTCGGTCTTGTGGTCAGCCGTTTCTAGGCTGAGATCTTGAAGCGCGCCACGCACCTGCGCGATGGCAGAGTTCAGATCGTGTTCGATCTGCCACAAGTGCTTGGCCACGGCCACCAAGGCGATGTCGTCCGCGAAGCCTACGATCCTTACGTTGCCTCTGAAGTTGAGGCGCAGAACGGCGTCGTACATGACGTTCCACAGGATGGGCCCCAAGACAGATCCTTGCGGAACGCCTGCTGTGACTCTGTGGGTCTCTGGTCCGTCGTCCGTATCGCAATCAAGCAGCCTCGCTGAGAGATAGCTTCTGATTATTCTCAGCAGGTACTCAGGTACGCGCATTCGGCGTAGCGCGGCGTTGATGTTGTTCCACCGAGCCGAATTAAACGCGTTCCTCACGTCGAGGGTGACCACGGCGCAGTACTTCTTGGTGCCGCGGTTCCATCTCTTGCCCGCGATGGCCTCTCGGGCGGTGGCGATGACGTTCTCGATGGCGTTGATCGTCGATCGCCCCTTCCGAAAGCCGTACTGGTGTCTGAGAGGCCCCCAGGGCTCTCAGTAGTGGCTTCGAGGCGGTCACAGATGATTCTTTCGAGAATCTTGCCCGCTGTGTCAGCATACACAGCGGCCTATACGACGATGGTTCTTCGGGTGGCTTGCCTGGCTTTGGCAGCAGGACAAGCCTCTGTCTTTTCCAGCACGCGGGAAAGACACCGGTTCGCAGCACGCCGTGTACACCTGCAAGAAGATGTCAGGGTGCGTGGCAATGGCGATCTTGATAGCGGCGTTTGGTACTCCGTCCGGCCCAGGCGCAGTGTTATCCTTGATCCTCCTGCATGCTCCTCGGAGTTCTTCCATGGTGACGGCTGGTACAATTGCTCCTGCTTGGAGTGGTGGTGGCAGAGCTGGCTCGTCAGGCACACGAGGGAAGAGAGCAGCCACTATGCGGCGCACCATGGTCGGTGAGCTCGGTGAATTTGCTCTCGATCCTCTGAGACGGGACATGACTGTCTCGTATGGTTTGCCCCATACGTCCTCGTTGACCTCGTCGCACAGTTTGTTCCAGCATAGGCGCTTGCTGGTCTTGATAGCAGCGCGCAGGAGACGTCTGGCGGAGGTATAGCTCGCTCGGCAGGCGTCTTCATTTGGCCGGCCACGCGCTCTCTGGGCAAGCCTTCGCGCTCGCAGACATGAGCGCCGGAGGTCAGCGATCTCGCTTGTCCACCAGTATACTGCGCCACGACGACGTCGTCGACCTGCCTTGGTCATAGACGCGTCGCATGCACTGGTAATGGCAGCCATGAGCCTTGTTGCCATCTCTTCTGTAGGCCCGGGTGGAACCGCGGCACCGGCCATCATGGCCGTGAGGCACTCCGTGTCGAGGCTGCGCGCGTTCCACTTGCAGCTTTGGCGCGTCGCGGGTCCAGGCGGTCTGGCGATCTCTATCTCAAACACGATAGCCTGATGGTCGCTATGCGTGTAGAGCTCGCTTACGGCCCATGATGTAACTTGGGAAGCGAGTGTGTCGCTGGCGAAGGTGAGATCTACGACCGAGTAGCCCAGTGCACCGGTGAATGTTGGTGTATCTCCGGTATTCAGCAGTACAGCTTCGAGGGGGGCGAGCGCGTCCAGGAGAGTGGTGGCGCGCTGTCTCGTCGCTCGGCATCCCCACTCCGTTGACCAGGCGTTGAAGTCGCCAGCAATGATGAGCGGTCTCTTGCCCCGGGCTTCCTCGGTGATGTTGGTGAGAAGAGCGGAGAATTCTACATCAGCGAGTCTTGGTGGTGCGTAGACGCTGAAAAAGTAGATTCCGCTGATACGGGCCCAGGTGAAGAAAGGACGCGCTCTTGCCGGGTGCTCCTGCACCAGGCTACCTCCCTGCACCCAGATGGCGGCTTGGCTGTTGGCATCGGCGAGCCATGTATAGGGTGGATCGAGGTTCTTATACTGATCACAGACTATGGCCACGTTGATGCGCTGCTCACGGATGGCTTGGCTCAGGAGATCCTGAGCAGCCTTGCAGTGATTGAGGTTAAGCTGTATAATCCTCATCATCGGCGGGCTTGAGTGTTCTTCTGTGCAAGAGGGCAGTACCGGCCTGTGGACGCATGGTCGTGGGCAACGCCTTGTTCTCGGCAGAGAACGCACATTGGGTTGTTCTTGCAGTCCTTTATTTGGTGGCCTGCTTGTCCGCAGCGGAAACAGTGCGCCGAGCGATCAGGTCCCTTACAGCGGGCTGAGACGTGACCGGGGCTCCAGCAGCGGTAGCAGCGCGGAGCATCCTCACGACCACGGATGCGGCAGTTGACCCAGCCAATCCGTATGTGGCCGAGTTTCAGTGCCTTGGCGGCTAGGTCGTCCGGGAGCGCGGCAACAGCCGCCTGCGTTCCAGCGTACGCTTTCCGTAGTGACCTGACTACTTCCTTGTTGAGGGGCGCCCAGCGATGTGCTCAGCGCGTCGGCGATCTCCTCCTTGGTGGCACACTCATCGAGATCCCTGATCTCGATCATGGTAGTAGCGCTGGCAGTGGCCGCATCACCGAGGACTTGGTCCAATTTCGCGCCAAGAGTATAGGAGTTGTCCACGTTTTTCTTGAGTTGCAGCACCAGGGCGCCAGCAGCACTGCGTCTGATGTTTTGGACGCTGCTCCCGACTGATTGCTGCAACGTCGGGTTCGCCTTGAGAGTTCGCAGGATGTCGGCATACGAAGACGCGTCCTTCGCCTTGATGACGATTGCGTCTGGTCGATGATGAACTCTTCGCTACGCTGGCCGTGGCTTCGGCAGTTGCCAGGCGCGAACAGATCCAGATGTTGTTGTTGCCGTCTGATTGCGCTGGCGTTGACGACGATGATCGACGAGTACAAATCCGTCTTGGTCTCCGACATCGTTGTTGTTCTCGTCAAGCCGCTTGGATGCGGCTGTCACGGCATGGCGCTTGGGTGTTGCGTGAGTCGCCAGCGGTGACGTTGCAGGCCGCTTACCAGTTGCATTGACCGGGAATATTGGAGAAGTACAGACCGCCTTCTCGGCAGAGGGAGGTCGAGGCGGTACTTGCTTCTGCTTCGTCTTCTTGAGCGCCGAGATGGCCCGCTCCAGGCTTAATGAGTATTTGATAACCTCCTTGTGGAGGTTATTTTTTCCAAAGATGAACGTATTAAGGCCCTCCACAAGTCCTTCTATACGAATCATTTTCTCTTCGTAGCTCCCGGTCGCAAACTCTGCGGGGGTCGGGAGGGCATCTTTTGCTAGCAGAGGGGCGCTGATGATTCTCCGTGTGTTGGCCGCCGCAATCACCGCAGAGGAGGTCATCGTCTTCGTCGGCATCGACGGCAGCGAGCCGCTCTCCAGCTGGCTCGTCTTTCCGACTTCGTCCGTCGACCCAGGCGCCTGCTGATCCTGCTGCCCGTCGCACATGGCTGCCGACTCGCCGCAAGCCCACACGACAGCACAGAGAACCGGCACCACGGAACGTAACGCGCACTCACACTAACGCGCGCGACTCACACCGATGGTACTAAGCGCGGGAAACACTGTGGTAATAACACTAGAAACTGACACACGATGCAATATAGCCTGCTACGGCTGCACACACACAGCGACGGGGCTGCACACACACATGCACCGACGCGGCGCGCCACAGCGAACGCGTAGCACTCACACACGCACCTTGATTCAGCGTGTATCTACACAAAAAAGATCGAGAGTACCGGAGCACGAGCAGAACACGTCCTGCTTGATTCGCTCTTCAGACTCAACTCTGTGTGTGTGTGTGTGTGTGTGTTTTTTTTTTTTTTCCTTTTCCACCCTATTCGGACACTCACTGGTAACCGCCGCTAGGCATTGCTTCGGTGAGGCCGGGGTTAGTTGAGCATTTCTGCTACTTCGCTGTTGGTCGTTGCCATACATCCCCCATCCGTCACATAGTGATATGCGACGATTAGGGGTTCAGGGACTCATCTTTTTTTACTACTTGGTGAACCTCCGATTCTGCGCGATGCCATCTCTCGATTGTCGTATCCCCCGTTCGGAACCGTAGTTTCCTACTGCTTGGTCACACATTGCTGGCGTCTCCTTCTGAGTTAAGTATTAGAACTCGCTGCTCAGTGCCATCTTGTGAGTGTGGTTCTCGCTTCTGTCGCTGCCCGGCAAGGGACCAGGTTGCCAGGGCCGCTTCATCTTGTGAGTGTGGTTCTCGCTTCCGGCGCTACTCTCCGAGTCCCGGTGAGTTTCTGATACTCCTTTCTGTTGTCGTCTTGTGAGTGTGGTTCTCGCTTCAGGCGCCATCATGCGTGCTTGAGGAGCCTTGCGTCCATGCGTCCACGAACGGGGCCCCCGCATCCGGCGCCATCTTGTGAGTGTGGTTCTCGCTTCTGACTTCATTATGGGAGTGCTGTGCTCCCCGTCTATCGCCAGCCTTGTGAGTCCTCGCCTCGGGCTCCTACTAACGGATATCCTCTTCGTTTCCAGCTCGCACAGTGATCGGGGTTTTTTACCGCTTCGGAGGCTGATGACATAGCCCGGGTCTTCTTCTCAAGTGGTACCCGCTCCACCTCGGGCACGGGCTCAACCACACCAGGCGAAAAAACGCGCCTCGAAAATTCGCCCAGTGGGGATTGAACCCACGCCCTACGGCACACCTTGTATCAGCAGGCAATAACTATACCTACTGAGCCAAGGTGCCCGATGTGTGTGTGTGTGTGTTTTTTTTTTTTTTTTGTTTTTTTTGGATGTATTAATATATTTTATTCAGCAGAAAGTAAAATTAGCAGTTTACATTGCATAAAATGTAGCAGTAAAAGTGAGAGTGTAACATTGATTTAGGGTACATAGTGTATATTTAGATACATCCACGTCGGTTTCCCTTTGTTCCATCCCCGCGGAAACCGCCGTTAGGCATTACTTCACGGGGATGGAGGGGTTGGCGTTATGCGCTTCATTGAGGCTTGGCTGAGGTGGCGTCTTCTTCCAGCAGCATCGTCCGGTCGTCACCTTCTGTCCGCTTCCTCGTCTCTCAGTCTTGTTACGACTGAGCAGGCGAAGGAAGCAACAGCGAGCCAGTTCGGCTCGTTCGCGAGCATGAGCCTGGTGGTGTTTTCCGGCGTCATGACCTCGTGGAGCAGCGAGTGTAGTCTCTCTCTTTCTTCGCTGAACCTCGGGCAGTGGTAGAATACGTGCTCCGCGTTCTCGATGGATGAGGGGCAGACCAGGCATTGTGCGCTTTGGTTGTGGTCGTAGCGTCGGCTATGATGTTTAAAGAAGCCATGCCCGGTCAAGAGCTGCGTGAGGTGGTAGTTCAGCTCTCCGTGCCTCCGCCTGTCGAATGTAGGCTCGCTTTTGTGCTGCTGTGCTCCAGACGGGGGCTCCGTACAGGAGTATGGAGTCGACGACGTGAGCATACAGCTTGCGTCGGCTGCTTCTGGGCCCGCCAGAGTTGGGCATGATCTTCGTAAGGGCACCGATCACACCGGCTGCCTTCGCGCTGACTGTTCGGAGGTGGTGGTCGAACTTCAGCTTGTCGTCGATGTGCAGGCCCAGGTAGCGGATGGAGGGGGACGAGCGTATGCTGTGGTCGCCTACCGTGATGGTGATGGATGGTTTCCTCCTTTTTCTGCTTGTGATGAGCAGAGCCTCCGTCTTGTGGTCAGCCGTTTGTAGGCTGAGAGCCTGGAGCGCGTCTCGCACCTGTAGTATTGCAGCGTTCAGATCGTGTTCGATCTGCCATAGCTGCTTGGCGACGGCCACCACTGCGATGTCGTCCGCGAAGCCGACGATACGAACATCGCCATCGAAGTTGAGTCGCAGGATCGCGTCGTACATAACGTTCCACAGGATCGGGCCCAGTACCGATCCCTGTGGAACTCCTGCTGTGACTTCGTAGGACTCTGAACCTTCGTCCGTGGTGAAGTCGAGCACTCTTGCCGAGAAGTAGCTGTCAATTATTCTCAGCAAGTAATCGGGTACGAGCAAACGGCGTAGAGCGGCGAGGATGTTGTCCCACCGTGCCGAGTTGAACGCATTCCTCACGTCGAGTGTCACCACGGCGCAGTATTTTTTGGTGCCGCGGTACCATCTCTTGCCGGCGATGGCCTCACGGGGTGTGTGTGTGTGTGTGTGTGTGTGTGTGTGTGTGTGTGTGTGTGTGTGTGTGTGTGTGTGTGTGTGCGGCTGTATATCTGTGTATAGTGATTCCTCGATGACGGTAGCTCGTATCGTGATGGGGAAGGGCTTATTTTGTTCGTTATGATGTAAAGATGAAGCCAAAAAATTTGATTTAGCAATAAACGAATAAAAAAATGTTTTTTTTTTTCGATTTTTAAAAAAATTGTTTTTTCGGGTAAATTTTTTTTTCTTTCGTTTTTGTATCGTTTGGTAGAGAAATAATTTATGATTAACATTGTTTTGTGAACAAATTAGAATAGATGGTATTAATATTTCCAAATTATTTTTGATGAATACGTCGAATTATAAACACGTCGGAAAATGAACTTTCTTTGTACATAACAGCAAATGATATAATTATTAGTTAGTAAATCTTTTCATCAAAATTGCCCTTCTTTAATTAAACTTTTTAAGAATATACCTGCATCGCTGCTTACCTAGTAAACATTTGGGTAAGAATAAATTCGATAAATCATATAATTTGCTATGCGCAATGCTGCTATACATTTAATGGGCCAAAATTGATTATACTTGGGAAATTGACTAAATACGTTACATCCGATTTTTACTGCGTTTTTTTTTTGGTTTATGATATTAATTTAAAATATGACTGCATTAATATTAGAAAAAAAATTAGATTAAAATTACAGTATGTTTCACATAAAGCGCACACATTAGTTTTTTCAAAATTAAAGATAGTAAACAACATTATTGTCTATACAAAATTTATATCAAAATAAAGGAAAAAGTTTGCACTTTTCGATGGAGTACCAAGATATATAATCAGGAATAACAATAATAGATAATTTTCGTTGGAAATGGGTCGAAAAAAAAATTTTTTTCGATCAGAGGTTGTTCCGTTGAAGGATAATAAAATGCTTGCGATAGCCGATGAATAATTAACAAAAATAATAACTTTATTTTAAGACTACTTGTCGGTAATGCGATAAGGCTAGTCGGCGAAAAAAAGCGAGTGACGCGCGACTCTGCCGAGAGCTAGGTGGGCTTCTTTTCTCTAGCTTCGACTCACCAAGAAAGGCGATTGATCGGCAACTAACTGCGATACACACACACGACTCTTCATAACGGTATTTCTCCCATCAAGCACCCGACACAGTCGCGCCTCACATACCGAAACTGAGCAACAACTCAACAGAGGTTAAAAAAAAAATTTAACAGAAAGCTAAATTTTTTCGACAACATCTGCACATATCACATGCACAAAAGATCTCATAGATTTTCCGAAATAATTTTTTTTTTCCGACGTGAAAAATAATTTTTTTCGCTACAGTGTAATGCTCAGACGCCCTCAGCAACGGTGGCCAAGAGGGACTACTTCCCCTCACGCGCCTCTTTCTAATTATTGAAACTGATTAGGTGTTGTTGAAAAGTCGCTAGGAGTTACTTATGATTGCTGCGGAAGCTGTCTTTCGTCTTTTTACAACGTTACAGCGCGATTCTAATTTTATACTGAACGAATTCAGAGACCTATCGAATAAGCGACTCTCTGATTGGCGGCATGCCGGATGTTCAACCGATATCTATATTTTTTCAGCTTTTTGCACTGCTAGGATCGATGACACAAATCCACAAAGGCGTTGAACAAACAATTACCTTGCCTTTCGTTTATGCGCTCATGGAGGGAAAGGAACAGCAAGCCTACTGCAAAATTCTCGAAGTAATCGCGTCAAAGGCAGAAGAGTACGGATTAGATGTTCGCCAGCCAACGCGCTTCATGTCGGACTTTGAGCTTGCGATCGTCAACGCCGCGACTACTCGAGTAGGAACCGTCAGCCTATGTTTCTTTCACCTTTGCCAGAGCGTGTATCGTCGTGTGCAGATGAAAGGCATGCAAGTCCAATATCAAAATCCCCAAAATCCAGACGATCCCTCGATACGACAGGCATCAAGGATGATGTGTGCTACTGCATTTGTACCTTCAGAAGATGTCCTGGAGGCATTTGATGAATTCATGGAACAAGTCCCTGAAGAATTTTTACCTGTTGCTGAATACTTTAAAGTAAAGGGTGTACTCTACTCTCTTATAATGTGACCATTATATTCGAAGAGATAACTTCCAACAGGTAACTTATGTTCGTGGACGACCAGCTAGAGGCAGAAGAGCAAGGGTGCCCGTGAGATATGCACCAGCTCTGTGGAACCAGTATCAAGCAGTCATCGAAGGCTTGGCTAGAACTAACAATGCTTCAGAAGGCTGGCACAACCGTTTCCAAGTTGTTGTTGGAAAGAAGCATCCAAGCCTGTATGCTTTTCTGGGATCACTGCAGAACGAGCAAGGTGACACGGAAACAATTGCGAGGCAGATTGAGCTGGGTCAAAGAGTTCAAGCTAAGCGGGCTGGCAACTTTCAAGCGACGGAAGGCAGAATTTTGAACATTGTTTTAAAATATCATGAACACGCTGACCAGGATACCATACTGGAATATTTAAAGGCTATCGGCCACCACATCTACCTCTGATTTCCAAATACCCAATAAATTGGACATTTTTTATAATTTGGATTTCTTGTTTTTTGGATATATTTTTTTTTGTGAACTAATTGATTTTGGGATTATAAGTTTTTGGTACTAATAATTTGGGACTTTTGCTTTGGAACTTCTGTTTTGGGACTTTTGTACATATACCAGCAGAGACCTACGATGTTACAGCTAGCGTGTCACAGGGATCCGTACTGGGCCCCATTCTTTGGAACGTCATGTACGACAGGATCCTAAGGCTCAAGCTTCCGGGGTCCGCAAAAATCGTGGGGTTTGCGGACGACATTGCAGTCACAGTGGTGGCCAAGCACCTAGACCTTGTCGAGTTTTACTCAAACGAGACTATACGTCTGGTGCGAGCAGCCCTAACTGCGCAAATCTACTCGGGACTTCCCGAACGCCTCGGAAAGTAGATAGAGAAACCTAACACCTTTTTGTACGACCGCCATAAAAAATCGACGGTTACCTATTTTCTGTCTCGAGAAATGCCACATTGAACGAAAAAGAACGAACATTCAAGAATATAAAACACATGGCCAATACTTTTATTCCACATAACCAATATGCAAAATGCCCGAATAAGCTAATAAGTTAATGTTCACTCCGAAATAGGTCTCAAACTAAGACCCATACAGTTCGACCTCTCCGGCATCTTTCTCTCCTTCAAAAACGCTTTCCTTCGTCTCTCCCAATAAGCAATAAGCTAGTAAACAATTGAAGTTGCAATAAACAGCCAATGTTAGTGTGAAGAACAGCAGGACAACCGAATTAGCAACAAACAGCTCAGTATAACATCTACAGCAATAATGTAACAAAACTATGAATAGAATAAATTAATAACCATCATTTACAACAAAAATTAAAATTATTAATGTAAGTACAATGTTCGAGAACTTTCGGACGTCGGTGGGGAAATTGGAAAAGGACAGAGAGACCAAATCTCGGCTTTACACCGCTGTTAGATAATTAGACCAATCGAGACTCTGTAAAAGCGATAAAATCGAAGCCGCCGAAAGCCAGCGAGACCGGGTCACCAAAAAACTCAGTCTACTCAGCCTATTTGTGCTCTAGCAGTCGACCAGTGCAGTCGCAACTTTTAACAAGTGCTCCGCGAGTGTAAAGTAGTACAGTCCTCTCTGTTCAACTCCAATTTACACATCGGCAGTCCAGTTCACAGCTGTATAATAAGCTTAACTATGTAAGTCTAAACAAATGTTACACAATAAATTCTCTCATCTTTCTATAATTCAACTTCTAACAATTTACTATCCACCTGGAAATATGCTACGCAATATATAAAACAAAATTTATCCTAATGTAATCGCTGCCCGTCGGGCAATGAACGAGAAACCTTTTTGCCCGGCTTAAAGTGACCCTATCTCCAAATCAGCACATGCCACTCGCAAGTCGCTGGTACAAAGCCGACCTCTCGTGCCTCGTCTCTTCGTGGATGTAGCACGAGAAAAGACTAGAATCGTTATCCAAATCCACGTAAACCTTCTGTTCACATCCCTATGTCCCTTCAGGTGGGTTCAATTCCTACTGAGCGAATTTTGCGATGGCGTTTTTTTGCCTAGTGTGGTCGAGCCCGTGCCCGAGGTGCAGCGGGTACCACTCAAAAAGAAGACCCGGACTATGTCATCAGCCTCCGAAGCGGTAAAAAACCCCAATCACGGTGCGAGCTGGAAACGAAGAGGATATCCATGAGTAGGAGGCCAAGGCGAGGACTGACAAGGCTGGCGATAGACGGGGAGCATAACACTCCCATGATGAAGTCAGAAGCGAGAACCACACTCACAATATGGGGTCGGATCGTGGACGCATGGAAGCAAGGCCCTTTGGTGTGACGCATGATGGTGCCTGAAACGAGAACGACACTCACAAGATAGCAACAGAATGGAGTATCAGAAACACGGAGAGCAGCGCCGAAAGCGAGAAAGACACACACAAGATATTACAGGGCAGCGAGTTCTGATACTTAACTCATGAGGAGACGCCAACAATGTGTGACCACGCAAAAAGACGGCTCCGAAAGGGGCACCCGACAATCGAGAGATAGCATCGCGCAGGATCGGAGTTTTACCAAGTAGAAAAGATGAGTACATGAATCCCTAAACGTCGCATATCTGTATACGACGGATGGGGGATGTATGGAAAAGACTAATAGCGAAGTAGCAGAAATGCTCAACTAACCCTTGCCTCACCAAAGCAATTCCTAGCGGCGGTTACCAGTGAGTGTCCGAATGGGGTGGAGTAGGAAAAAAAACACACGTTGTTTGACGATAAACGCAAGAACGTGATCACCACCGCCCGAGAGGCTATCGTGGGCAAGAGAAGAAACCGCGACACCAAGAAGTACTGCACCATGGTGACCCTCGACGTGAAGAATGCGTTGAATTCGGCTCAGTGGAACAACATCCACGCCGCGCTGCCGCATACGCACGCCTGAGTACCTGCTGAGAGTAATAAGCAGTTATCTCTCAGCGAGGGTGCTCGACTACGATACGGATGACGGACCAGGGTCCTACGGAGTCACAGCAGGCGTTCCGCAAGGGTTCGTCTTCGGGTCCATCCTGTGGAACGTCATGTACGACGCCATCCTGCGCCTCAACCTCGGAGGCAACGTAAAGATTGTCGGCTTCGCAATCGACATCGCCTTGGTGGCCGTTGCCAAGCACCTGTGGCAGATCGGATACGATCTGAACTCTGCCATCGAGCAGGTACGAGGCGCACTTCATGAGCTCAGCTTGGTAACGGCTGACCATAAGACTGAGGCCCTACTGATCACCAGCAGGAAGAAAATGGAAACCATCACTATCACAGTGGGCGACTGCAGTATAAGGTCATCCCCATGCATCCACTACCTGGGCCTACACATTGACTCCAGGCTGACGTTCGACCAACATCTCCGAACCGTCAGCGAAAAGGCAGCAAGAGTGTCTGGAGTCCTCACGAAGATCATGCGTAACACTGGTGGGCCAGAAATAGACGACGAGAGCTCTATGCTCACGTCATCGACTCGATCCTATCTGGAGCTGTGCTACGGAGACGCAGGCCTACATCCGTCAAGCAGATGCTGTACATCGACGAGCTTGCTTGCGCGTGATCAGAGGGCGACCCCACGTCTCCTACGACGCGACGTACGTGATAGCTATCGTACCTCAACTGGCCTACTAGCGGATGAGTGAGCGCACATATATCAACGCTGCCCCGAGGATGTCAAGGAGGAAGAGAGAAGAGCGACACTGACTAAGAGGCAGGACCGGTGGGACCGGGCCTCAAAGGGCCGATGGACACATCGTCTTATTCCGAACATCACAGAATGGGTAGAGAGGGGACATGGAGAAGTAGACTACTAGCTCACACAGCTCCTGTCCGGGCATGGCTACTTCAAAAGCCATAGCCAGTGCTATGACAACACCCTTAGTGCACTCTGCCCGGCCTGCCCTACCACAATAGAAGACACGGAGCATGCGTTCTTTCGCTGCCCGCGATTTCACGAAGAGAAGGAGAGACTCCAACAAGTCTCCCAAGAAGAAATCGAGCCCGAAAACATCGTCAGGCTCATGCTCGAGTCCGCAGGCAATTGGATAGCGGTATCGTCTTTCGCGCAATCAGTCGTTTCCAGACTAAGGCAAGAGGCGCAAGTGGTGTAAAAATGATCCGGACGATGCTGTAAGAAGAAGACGACGCTTCTGGTTCCCGAACCCCTAATCACCGTAAGGTAGACGGTTGATATACGGAAAAGACACAGATGTAGCAGAGAAGCTCTATAGGGTCCCTACTGAAGTAATGTTTAACGACGGTTTCCAGTCCGGTACTCGTTTCGAAGGGCCACTGGCTGCAGAGTTCACTCTGTCCACGTCCAGAAAAACACACACACACACATACATACCAACATGTGTCAGAAATTCGATCTAGTATATAGAAATATCATTAAATATACCCTACTGTTATGGCTTTTTTCGGCCTAACATTTATTATTATATTTGATTCTATTTATCGCTATTATTCTTACATGCGCCCTCGCTTGTCAGGCAGGCACGAGTGCAAGAGAGCAGGGTAGAGGAGAGAAATGAAGTTAACACGTTGTTTTTAGTTTTACACATGACAAATTTATTTATAATCTTACAATTTAATTGATGCCGCTGCTGTTGTTACTGCTGGCTGTTGTGGAGGGCTAGCCAGCTAAAGGACTTTGGACAAACAAAGGACAGAAAAAGGACAAACGAATTGGACGTCATGATAATGGCGAAAATCATCAGTTCTTTGCCGAGCAAATACAACCCCTTCATCTTAGCATGGGATAGTGTGCCACACCCAGGCCAAACGATGGACAAGCTACGAGTGAGACTACTACGCGAAGAAAATCGAATGTCTGCTGACGACGACATCCCCAGGGCATTTGCAGCGACAACTATCGACGCGAGGAACAACGGACGTAAGCAGTTGGGGGGTAAAAAGAAAAGTTTAGTCTGTAATTATTGCAAAAAACACACAAGGCTATGTATCTCATTCTTTTGCTTGCCACGGAGTACGTCACATCGACTCCTTTTTCTTTTTTGTAAATAATAAATTATACTTCTAATAAAAACCTGCATTTGATTTCTCTCTGCTAACAATAATCTTGAAAAAACAACTTAAGGTACATTCGAACGTACAATTTTTCGCTCTTTTCAAATCTACAATAAAAAATAGTGGTCACTGTACGAAAAATCAATTTTGGTTCGCTGTAGCTTAGAGGTTATGCTCAAGGTCAAATCGAAGGTCACCATTGATTAACTTGTCGAAAAATACGTTGAACATGATGTTTTCAAATTTTTTCGGGCATTTGTAGGAATTAAAGGACACTTCAGTATAGCTAACCTCGGAATCGCGATTCTAATTTTCAACTTCGTTAATGATTATATTTATAATTTGGGTGTGGATTTGGCTCTGAGGCACCTATGAGTTCGTTTCGGCGAGCGGCTTCCCCACCAAAAGTGAACCATGACCCCTAACTCATTAGAGACCGTGCAAAAGTGATACCAAAATGTTTGTTACAACATTCTACATTAGATGTGATAAATATTTTTTGGATTTGAGTGGGGGAACATGTAATAAGCGAGGAAAACAACGAAATTTTGAGTTTTCAAATTTAATAAAATTTTGACTTCAACTTGCAATATCTCAGCCCGGTTTAAATATTTTGCCCTGATTTTTACCCAATATTCTACAAGCTATTTAGCAAAAAATGACGCCACACCGGTTTCTTAATATTAATAACAGACAAAATGGTGAATTTTTTAAAAAAAACCAGCAGGTATCGAATTTTTTTTTCGGATCAAAAAGCTGTGTTATAAATTTTTGAATTTGATATTCTAAACTATACCATGTTAAAGATCAATATCCAAAGAAGTTTTGTGAATTTTTTCAGATTTTTTAGAGCATTCAGTAAAAAGTTACAACAACATTTTTGCGACGCCCGAGCGCCCGCGCGGGCCGCGATTCGGTACGCCAACGTAAATGTCGCACGCTGCGCGCGTCTATTCGTACGAAATTACTGATGAACATTTATTATTTTTTACTTTATATTTTTTTTTTTCGATATTATTTTATACTTAATAAGAAAATCAGAATAATTAAACCATGCTGTTGCTCGTGAGCTAACGCAAAAAATTGGTTTGAATGTGTATGTTCACTGAGTCAAGAATGCACGTTCAAACATGTTTTTCGCAGCAGCCCGCGAATGTCAACGTGCAGGATTAGGCAGGAAAATTGTCAACAGAAACGTCAGAAAGTTTATACTGTTCCTTCTATTAAGTTGTTCCAGCCACTTGTGATTAAAAACGTGGACATGTCGAAACAAAAACAATTATCCGATAGTTATGAAAGTAGTGCAGATAAGAGATCGAATTAAGAATTGTGAAGAAGGGAAAGAAGTTATCGAAAGTAGTGCAACGTGATGTTATAACTAAAGTATGTGAAGCAGCTAAAGTTAAAGGTGAAGTCAAAGTTGAAACGTTGATGACATATTGTCTAAGTCTAACGGAATTAAACGCACATTATCATAAAGACTGCTATAAAAATTATCTCCTTAAGTCTTCGTACAATAGTGTAAGTTCACCAGCAGTCAGAGAATCTGAATTTAAAAAGAGTGTTGAACTTCTGATAAATAAATGGAAAAACAAGTTAAAAAGTGGGAAAATTATTTCATTGGCTAATTTTTGCAATGAAGTTGAAATTTTTTATGCAGAATCTATGAAAAAATGACCAAAAAATGAATAGATCTCATGTGAAAAAAATACTCATGAATGTCTCTGATGATGAATTAGTTTTGTATTCTTATCCCGGAATGACTGACATTATTTGTCATAAAGATTTTCCTGTGACGCTTTTATTACACGTGTTGATGAATTTTTGGAAAACTGAAAAACAACAAACATCTTATAAAATTCCGGTGATCGATAATAAAAAAAAAATGTAAATATAATTTTACACGATGCAGTCAAAATTTTACGACAAAGTATTTTGAGCTTAAGTAAGCCTGAACATTACTTTACACCGAATGATGTTTCTTTGGATTGTTTAAAAACAATTGTTCCTGAAGTGATAAAAAATTTCTTACTCTGGCTGATTGATCATGATTCGTTTTTCAATGCTAGAAATTCAAATGATTCTAACGTTGATGTTGACTTGCAACGGAAATGTGTAACACTTTCCGAATGATTTACTGTGCAACGAAAGGAAAAAAGAGAATCAGTACTTCCTTTCATCAAGGACTGGCTCTTCAGTTACATTACACATTTGGTAGTAAACTGTTAATTGAAATACTGAGCTCATATGGTTTTTGTATTCATTATGATGAACTTCGACGTATATTAACCGCAATCGCTAAAAGTGAAATTGAGAAGAGTTCAACAGTATATGTACATTCAGTAATAATTTCAAGAATTCATGGTGGTCTAATGATACAGGAAGTCGATGATAACATAGATGTGAATACCGAAACTGTAATGTCTGGAAAACTGGGTAAATGAGTAGTGACACTGGTTGTTAATATTAATTGCTTTATTATATTATTACTGTAAAGGCAACATGAGTTTATTACAACAAGTCGGACCTCTAGCTCGTACCCTCTGGCTTGCTGCCGTAGGGAGACTGCCTATCACTCTCGCACATAACGCGAGCACACCAAGCCACACGCATACATCGGCATCCCCACTTAGCCAGACTCATACACTACAATCTTCCGCCTTTTTTAGATTAAATTTGATTTAATCGTGGAGACGCGCTGAACAGAAGGTCGGTTTAACAATTGGTCGATGTGACGCTTATGAGCTTTATTTTCGTTGTCATCGTTGACAATATACGTTGATGGTGATACCTGTTTAACAATTTCACCAGGTAATCGCTTTTTGCCTCACACGGCGTGATTATCGTATAACACGGACTCTCCGACATTTAAATTATCATTTCGTTTTCCGGCTCTCACTATAATTCGGGACTTTTGCTTTTGCTCTACCTTGGCCGAGACGCTGGTTCTCAACAAGTCAAACCTAGTACGCATATCACGCTTATACATGAGTTGTGACGGGCTTCTGCCGGTAGTACAGTGGTCGATGTTTCGCTAATCAAACAAGAATAAATTTACGGTACTATCAGGCGTTTCTCCCCCTTTTACAATTTTTGAGACTTTTTTTTTTAACGTGCCGACGAAATTTTCAGCCGCGCCATTTGTAGCTGGACGTTTTGAGGGGGAGAAACTGTGCGTGCTTCCGTTTTTGCGTAAAAAACTTAAAAATTCATCCGACCTGAATTGCGGTCGCCCCTCCGTAACTACATGTACCGGCAGCCCGTACCTTGCAAATAAACTTTCAAATTCTTGTACGAGCATATAAGCTTTAGTATTTCTCTTAAAGTTAATTACTTACGGACATTTAGTGTGAGCATCTATAATGACAAGGTACATATCATTATAAAAAGGTCCCAAAAAATCGCAATGAATGCGGTCCCACGCACGGTCAGGCCACGGCCATGTAGTTAACGGCTCACTGTGTACCTTTTTGCGAATTTTTTTGACAAAATCGGAGCTAAAATAGCTAAAAAAATGAGGGTGGTGGCATTTGAAAGAAAATCGCATGTACTTTGAAGAAAAATTTGTCTCGAATGGATTTTAAAGAGTCCACATCCTTAAAAAGCGTCCTAAACACTCGTTTTTTTTCTTATTTTTCTTATTTTTCTTATTTTCGACCGACGTTTGGAGGAGAACAAATATTACAAGAGTCTTAATATTTGTTTTAAAATAAGAGGAAAAGACCTTTATTTTCTTTTTGTAAACGTGTCTCTAGGTGTTCAGGATCAAAAGTTAGCTTAATTAATAATCTAAGGTAAAAATAACGGTAAAATCGATGGTTTGAACGAGTATCTGGGCTATAGTAATTTGTTTGTCAAAATCTAACATACACCATCGCAAAGTACTCTTTTCAACGAGTAATTTAAAAAAAAAAGAAAACGGTCGAAAATAAGAAAAATAAGAAAAAAAACGCGTGTTTAGGACGCATTTTAAGGATGTAGACTCTTTAAAATCCATTCGGGACAACTTTCTCTTGAAACTACATGCGATTCTCTTTCAAATGCCACCACCCTCATTTTTTTAGCTATTTTCTATCGATAGTTATCCGATTTTGTCAAACAAATTCGCATAAAGGTACACAGTGCGGCACATTGGGTAAGCAACAATTACTTGCAATGGCATTTATATCATGTTATTTTTATGTATATCTTATTTATTTGATAATTTTTGCGTTTTGATTGAGCGTGGAACTTTCAAGGGCAAATCAGTGGCGCTGGCATGTAGGTGATTTGAAGGCACGCATTCATTTGACAGAATAGCAAATATTCTTTGCGCAATAAATGCCGATTATGAGATATCTACAGAAAAAATAATTGCTATGATCACTGACAATGGGTCCAATTTTGTGAAAGCATTTGAATGTTTTTCTGCTGCTACGGATAATGTTCTTTCTGACGGTAAATATATTACTGCTGTTTACATGCGCTGTTTTCTTTTATAATATTAAATTGAATTTTTTGATTTCAGATCGTGAGACTGATAGTGAGATGCTGAATATACCCTCAATTTAATCGTGACCACAGATGCCAGAAAAGTAATTCAGTCAGTCCCAAAATTGAAGATACTGCACGATACGACCGTTAATAAGTGTAAATTGATATGGAAATCGTTGAAGTCAGTGAAAAAGAGAGAAGCGTTGGTATATTTCATCGGTCGCAGTATTAAACAACCAAACACTACTGGTACGACGATCTTCAGCAAATTGTCGAAATGAATGATTATGTGAAAACTGAGTCATTCAGTAAAATTATTCCCATCAACATAAACTTCAAGGATACGGATACTTCGTACATAAAACATTATTCAAAAATAATGAAACCTCTTGCCGACGCAATGGATACATTGTGGTTAAGAACGCCACCACTAGAGGGCGTCGGCCCAACGAGTCGCACTCGCTACCAAAGCGGTCGAGTCTGGGAGATAAATGCAGGCTCGATTCAATTGATTCCCTGGCAGATGCTGGCAGTAGGTGCAAGCGCACTTGAGTTTCGTGGTCGAGGAGATTTTTCTCTTGGCTCGCTGCGAGCTTACAGGTTGTCGGTCGGAGAATTTATTCTCGGCTCGCTGACGACGGTAAGAAGACGGTCGTGGGGCAACCCAAGTTTGCTGTCGCTCAGGTGTGTTTGCAGCCTATCGGCTGGCTAACTTGCCTTTTGAAAGCGCGACTCTTGCGATGAGCTGCTTTATACTCGTCGATCTTTTAAATATTGTATAAGATTGATTGGCCCGGGTTTGCGCTAAAGTCACGCCACTCGGGCAATTTTTTTATTTTAATACAATTATATCATTTTGTTCATGCTTATGTAAATATATTATTTTCAATTTTGACAAATAATAAACAATTATTATTTTTAAACATATATACGATTTCATAAACTTATTTATTTCACCCTTCCAGCACAACAGATCAGCAAATCAAGGCTTTATTGTTTTTAGCCTTTATCAATAAAAAACACATTGCAAGGTGAAGATATAATCGTCATTATGGATATCTCTTACCTACTCTGATTACAATTAAACATCGATGGTTGGAACAGATAGATAATATATAAATAAAGGAGTATATCGCAATTTAATTCAGGGTATGAGAAAAGTTTTGAAGAGCCGATTTCAAGACATGTTTGACATCCGGGGGACTGGTGAAGTTGCAGTGATAGCTGCATTGAGCCACCCCTCGTGTAAAGCAGTATGGGTAAAATGCTTACACGTAGAGGCTCAACGTAACGTTGCAAAACTCGTACAAATTTATAAGTGCACAAATACCACTGCGTAGCAAGATGTGTTTAAAATTTTGGTAGGATTTACCGAGGGAAAAAAAAGTTATGAATGTTTTTGTAGGCGAAAAAAATTTTTTTGTTTTGAATGTGTTGGTCCGGAACCAGCATAACTTTCGAACGGAGGCACGTATTGAGAAGTGGTTGGGTTTATTTTGTAGGGTTTACGTGTAGTATGAAGCGTCAAAAAACAATTTCAAGTTGTACCGACTATCAAAAGTTTAATGAGCTGTTTTTCTCGATCGGTAATTTTTTCTTTGGGCCTTTTTTTGTTATGTAGGTTTTATTATTTGATTAGGTAAACTTTAGATTTTTTATTGAAATTATTTTAGTTCTAGACGAAATCGTTAAGATTCGTTATAAATTTCAAAATTCATGGATGGAAAATTAAAATTTTTTTTTTTTAAATTTTTTTTTGAAAAATTTTTTTTTTCAGAGTTTTCTTCGTATTTCTATTTGATTAGGTCAACTTTAGAATTTTTTATTGAAATCATTTTAACTCTAGACGAAAAACATAAAGATTCGTTAAAATACAAACAATAATTTCTTTTAATAAGTAATAAATACGAAATTAAAAAATTAAAAACATCATCAACTTCCAAAAATTTTAATACATCTACATCGAAAAGAGGAAGCCATTTGCCAATATCTTGGCAGCGGTTTTTTCTTTGGAAAGTCATCTGAGCCTTCTGCACTGGATAACATGATAGCGGTGAAAATTGGAAGTAATGAGCTGTTACGTTTTTTGGCTGAACCGGCCAGTGATTGTTTGAGTGACTTAAATAATTTTCCTAATGTACGTGAATTGTTCATGAAATATAATACGATTTTACCGTCCTCGGCCCCCCAGTAGAGCGCTTATTTTCATATGCAACATTATTGAATATGCTGAAGTATAACCGACTTAGCGATGAACAATTCAAGAAAAGAATCGTATATAAAGTGAGTGTAAAAAAATTATTTTCGTAATATCCTTGTCAATATGTATGTTATAATAATTGTATGCATAATGTTAATAATAATTCTATTATATTGTTATATTATATTGTTAAATGATATTGTAATATTATATTGTAATATTATTATCTGTAACGGTTCCCGCGACCGTTGCAATAAATAATTAAGGAATAATAAATGTCGTCCTAGGTTCGCGATACGGCAGCTAGCTCAGGCTTCGGTGCGAGGTTTCGCACCGACCGCGGTGGCGTCGTGGTCCAGAACCTAGGGAAGATTGTTGACGGGAAGGCAAAATAATCACTCACTGATTTAGGTAAAAGTAAAAGATGAAGGAATAATTATTATTTTCAACGATTAAATGGTGATCATACACAAATGCGCGTACGCAGCAGAGCAATCGCGACTCTCACACACAATGGCCAACGTAGGCCGTGAACGCGATTGCACACGAGAGCGAGAGTAAATCGAGAAGCACTTACAGGTCGGCGTAGTTGCTCCAAGGCCGGGCTCTCTTGCTTCTTCAGGAAGCTCGCTCGTCACGTGGTGCTGTCGTGCACTTCGTCGAGGTTCGCGGACGCAGAACTACACTCGCGAACGCAACCGAGAGAAAGGTAATTTGTTTTATTATGCGATTAGCCGCGGGCTTTATCGAGAACAATAAATAACTTTTTAGCGCGCGCGCTAGTTCGTCGCGAAAACCAATCTGCCGTCGAGAGCACAGGTTCGCGTGTACCTCCGGCTAATTGCTCACGTGACCTCTCAGCGGCCCTACTCCTTACCAAAACGGAGCAGATAATTGTGCGCGATGCGACACGCACTTGCTCTATCTCTCTCTCTCACACACACGTGCATACCACGGCTACTGCTGCGTCGCGAGACGTAGTATATAAGTACTTGTACATTGTATTGGAGGAGAGAGAGATGTGTCGATGTAACGCGATCGTCACACCCCACCCCCAGACGTTGGTAGCCTCGGCGTGCCAACTCGAGAAAATCTCGCTCTCCTTCCACCAGGAGAAATGAAAAGAAAAGAAAATGTTTACGTTACTCAACAAAACAAAAACAAAAGAAAATTAGATTTTTGTAAAGAAAACAAAAGAAAATAATTCATGGTGGAACCGTGTGCAATCGTTTCAGTATTCGACCATCATACTCTTTGCATTCCCATACTGCACACTCTTAACTAATCTATTTAAATGTTCGAAAGAAGTATATCTTATTTAGCGGTTAATATTCGCATTGACCGTTTTTGAGCGAGTTCTTCGCGGCGATAACGACAGGTCCGGTTCACGCGCTTTACGCGAAGTGCGATTTGGCGACGCTTGATTTTCGTGAGTACTAGAAATGTCTTCGGTAGCTTGAGTCTTTTTCTGTTGGCGTACCGTCGCGTTTCGCGTTACAACTACGCGCTGTTTACGTGTTTTCGGTTTCGATTTCGGAGCTTCGCGTTCGTTTTCTTCAATCGGCCTCGCGTTTTCACTGATCTCCGGGGTAGCTGCTTCGCTGTCGCTCGCCTCTTCTTCTATAACTGGTTTCAGGTCGTCCGTCGGTGATGTGGAAACAATTTTCCCTACTTCATCGCTCAGCTCATAAACGTTCGGGCCGAGACGTTTTGAGACCTCGAAGGGGCCCGCGAAGGGAGGAGCCAATTTTCCTGCAATGCCTTTTGGGCCCGACGACAAAACTCGATTTTTGTTCCAAACTTTGTCGCCGACATTGTACACGACATCGCGGCGTTTCGCGTCGTAATATCTGGCCTGTCGGTCTTGCGCGTGGCGTGAATTTTCTGCCGCGACTTGGTGAATCTCTTCCATTCGACTCATGCGTTCTCGCCAGCGATTTATCTGTTCTAATTCGTCGTCTTCGGCGGCGGCGTCATCTTCTTGTTGGCGTACGGTGTTTCCTGGTCGGGGGTGACGACCCATGTTCAGGAAGGCAGGGCTCGCTTTCGTCGATTCCTGTATAGCGGTATTATACGCAAACGTCAACTCGTGTATGTGAGTATCCCACGTATTATGTTGCTCTTCGATATAAGCGATAATCCTCGTTTTAAATGTGCGATTCACGCGCTCAACTGGATTTTGCCGGGCTGTATAGGGAGCGATGGTCGTGTGTTTTACGCCTCGTTCTTTCAGGAACTTGTCAATAATCTTATTCTTGAACTCAGTGCCGTTGTCTGAGTGAAACACATCCGGCGCTCCGAATCGCAAAAAGATTCGCTCGTTCAATTCACGGCGAATTGTCTGTGCATTGGCCTTGCGGATCGGAGCCACCTCCACCCACCGCGTGAACTCGTCCATGAATATCAAGAGATATTCGTTGCCACGGGCGGTCCGGGGAAAGGGTCCCATTACGTCTCCGGCGACGACGCTCCAAGGTTTCGTGAATTGGCGTCTCGCCATCAGACCTGCCGGTGCAAGTTGCTGTACTTTGCACTGTTGGCATATTTGACACGTTTTCACGTATCGCGTGACGTCACGATGCAGTGAGGGCCAATAATAGCGCAGTGCGATGCGCTCGTATGTCTTGTACCGGCCAAAGTGTCCCGCAGTCGGCTCCTCGTGGTTTTCGCGCAGTACTTCTTTGCGCTTGTACTTCGGCACGAGTAACTTCCACGCATCTTGATCTTCGAGCAAATCTTCGATCGCCGGGTCAGGTCGATATTGATATAGACGGTTACCGATAATCTTATGCCAAGGAAACTTCTTTGGCTCGCGTTGTACGTCGGCAAAAAGCTTACGGTACCACGGGTCTTTTCCATCGTCTACAGAGAGCGAAGCAATTTCGTGTTTCTCACCGTCTTCCTCGTAGAGTCGGGATAACGCGTCGGCAACCACGTTCTGGCTTCCCTTTCGGTAGAGTACTTCAAAGTCGAACTCTTGAAGGTGTAACGCCCAACGGGCTAATCGGCCTGTCGGGTTTTTCAGATTACGAAGCCATTTTAGACTACTATGATCGGAGATCACCTTGAAATGGTACCCCTCGACGTAAGGTCGGAATTTTTGTATCGACCATAGCACAGCCAGGCATTCGCGTTCCGTGACGGAGTAATTGCGCTCTGCCGCGTTCATGGTGCGACTCGCAAAGCACAGTACGTGCTCGGTGCCGTCGATGGTCTGTGTCAGCACTGCTCCGAGACCAGTATTGCTCGCGTCTGTTTGAATGACAAACTCATGTTCAAATGACGGCTGGCTCAAGACGGAGCAGTCGCAACGAGATAGCGTACCTTTTCAAACGAGTCTTGCTGATCCTTAGTCCATACATATTTTTGACCTTTACGAGTGAGACGTGTGAGTGGCTCCGTGATCGTTGCAAAATTTTCCAAAAATTTTCTATACCAAGAGGCCATACCTAAAAAGCGTCGTAATTGCTTCAGATTTTTCGGCACTGGAAAATTCATCATGGGCGCGATTTTATCTGGGTCAGGGCGTATTCCCTCGCTATCCACGATCACGCCCAAGAACTTGACTGAAGCTTGACAGAAGAAGCTCTTCTCGCGATTTAGTGTCAAGTTTGCCTCGGTAACTCGCCTCAGTACAAGCTCCAGCTTCTCCAAGTGTTCTGAGAAGGTGCTCGACACAATGATAATGTCATCGAGGTAGGAAAACGCGAATGGTTCCAGCTCAGGACCTATAACTCGGTCCATTAGTTCCTGGAACGTCGCAGGTCCCCCGGAAACGCCGAAGGGCATCCGTAACCACTCGTAGAGACCCATACCAGGTACGGTAAACGCGGTGTACTCGCGTGACTCTTCGTGGAGTGGCACCTGATGATACCCGGCTGACATATCCAATGTCGTAATATACCGCGCGTTTCGCAATTTACGCAAGATTGCATCCATATTATGGAGCGGATAGGCGCTGACTTTCGTACACGCGTTCAGCTTGCGATAGTCTACGCAAAGACGGTACTTTCCATTCGCTTTGCGCACCATTACAACCGGGCTTGACCACTGGCTGTTTGAGCGGCGGATGATGCCTGCAGCGAGCAGTTCCCGGACTTGAGAATGCATTTCTTCTTCTATTTTTTGCGACACCGGATAGAAGCGCTGCTTAATCGGCTTCGGGCTATCCACGATAATTCGATGCTCGGTCAATGTCGTGCACCCCAGAGGGCCGTCTGTTGGCGGGATAGCGCGTTCGAGCAATGCCTGCAGCTGCAAAGCTTGTTGCTCGTCAATATTCGCTGGCCCTGTGGCAGTGGCGCACACTGTAGGTGCGTTCGGCGTGGCGACTTCTAAGGCAATCCTTTGGTCTGAGCCATCGACGGTGAGGATATTCTCACGGGGTCGGACGATTGCGTTAAATAAGCGATGAAAGTCTACACCAAGGAGGCACGTGCAATCGTCCATTGTTTCCACCAGAGTAACGGTCATAGAGCGTTTTACGCCTCCTACCTCGACTGTCATTTCGGCGCGGCCAAGAATCGCCTCGTGCGTGGCCGCTGAACGTCTTCGCAGTCACGTTATACACGGGAGTGACACTTGCACCACATCGCTTGGCTACTTCGAAGCCGTATTTACTCATAGATGTGTGTGTCGCCCCTGAGTCTAGCATAGCGCGGACTTGGGTCTCACCGACGCGTATCGGCACCCACCAACGTGCGTGCAATTCCGATACCGTCCGTTCGACAGGCGATCCATCGCAATATTCGCGCCGATCGCCGGATTTTTCTTTGTCGGTGCGTGCCGTGGTGCCAACGCGGCGAGGAGCTACAAGCTTTTTCGCATTATCGGAGGCCGATTTCTTATTGGCTTTCGTAGGGAAAGTAGCGACCTTGTCTACTCTTCCCCGCTGGCGTTTCCCGAGCAGCTGGGGCAGCGTGGTCGCGTATAACCAGGCCAACTACAACCCCAGCAAATGACTTGTGCCTGTGGTCCGGCTTCTCGGTGTTGTTCTTGTCGCTGTCGGGCGTACGATTGCTCTTCTCACGAGTCGGCTCGTTGTTCCGTTGGTTAGCAGAAGACGCATTTTTCCTTGCTTTGGTATTGTTTCTCCGAGTCGACGCTGCGTTGGTAAGTGCGGACGTAATGTCATTAAGTTTCTTGTCGAGTAAACTCTCAATCATCTTCGAGAGATAATCGCCCGACTCCGAGAGCGATGCAACTCTTGCCGGTCCCGAGCTTTCTTGGTGTACGGGCTCATCCCAGGCTGTTTCAGGCAACATACTTAACTTGGATGGCAGCGGGGGTTGATATAATTTTTCGGCGCTGTCGATGTTTTCCGCGTCACGCGCAAGATCAATGAACTCATCGATCGAGTGTGCCTTGTATCGCGGCACCAGCCGTTGTAGCGATGGTAGCATATTGCTGTGAAGTATATCTAGTTTACGCTCTAGTGTCCACGGTTCTACAAGCTTTCCAACGATAGTGAGCAGACAGTAAACATAGTGAGTTACTGGCTCGGTTTTGCCTTGCGTACGGCGATGCGCTTCCAGTTCTAGTCGTTGTTGATATCGACGATCAATTCCATAACAACGTCGTGCCGCCACACAAAAGTCTTCCCATGTTTCCCAGTGTGAGCGCTCTTGGCGACACCATAGCCGTGCCTGGCCTGTAAGCAGCTCTGTAATGCTATTGAGCAGATCTTCGTCTGACAGACGCGCTAATCGACTGCACTCGCTTACGCGTTGGATGAATTCTTCGATGCTGCTTCCTTTTTCACCGTCAAATTCAACTTTCCACTTGCGTACGATCGCACCTACATCTCCATGATACGTCGACGTGTTTAAAATGGATGGAGAATTGAACGTCGCTCCCCCGCCCCCAGACGAGTCATGCAGGGTAGCAGCATTAGTGGGCGCAGTCGTTGTTTTGGTTTTATGCGCAGCTATTGCTGTCTTATCTGTGTTCATCGTATTTTTGATTGGTGAACTCGAATTTTTCGGAGTGTAGTATTCCAGCCGAAACGTATCCTGAAAATTTATTTGTTTTGGCCGTGTGCTGACATAAGCGGCTGGGTCTATTTTCGTGCTGCTGGCTATGTGTGACATTAGCTCGCGATTCTTTTGCATTAGAAGTTCGTTTGCTTTTGTCATCTGGCATAATTCTATGCTCGTTTTGTTTTGCGTCTCGCGTAATTCTCTTTGTAATTCGGCAATTATTGCTCTAAGGTTCTCATCCTCGATGATAGTTGGGTTTATCGTCTTGTCATTATTTTCTTGTTTATCATCTGGCTCTGCAGTAGTATCGATGTTTATTCTCTTGGTTAATTCTTCGAGTTTCGCGTCGCGCCTTTCTTTGGTTGTTCGCTCGTCGCACGCGATTTCGCTTTCAACAAAATCGCTGGCCGTGTAGTTGCCTTTTAATCTATTTATCAAAATTTGTTCTTGTACGTCGCGATCGCCATCCGATTTTAATTCTAATTCCGCGAGATGTAAAAGTCGCGTTTCATCGGTGAGTCCTTCGATAAACTCGTACAATTTATACTTTTGTTCGGTGCTTTCGCTGAGCGACATTGTAATATTCTATACGTGTACGCGAGTAGCGACTGATTACGTTTGTACTTGAGCGCGTATTTACAGCCCGCAATATATCTATATAACTGTGCGTATGAATCTACGCACTTTGCTTGTTTTCAAATTCCACGATAATGTAGCTATGCTTATACAGACATTAGGACGCGCGATATTTAGTCTTTACGCTGTTGTACAATGTTATGATGGAATACGATATTCAACTCACATACATGCGTATCGCTACTGCTGCGTATCTCATACAACGCGTATATCGGAGCACGAAGGAATTTCAGCAATTTTCTTACTTATTACGATTCGAAATATTGTAATAATTAATAACTAATTACCACTTAAGTTGGGCGCCATGTAACGGTTCCCGCGACCGTTGCAATAAATAATTAAGGAATAATAAATGTCGTCCTAGGTTCGCGATACGGCAGCTAGCTCAGGCTTCGGTGCGAGGTTTCGCACCGACCGCGGTGGCGTCGTGGTCCAGAACCTAGGGAAGATTGTTGACGGGAAGGCAAAATAATCACTCACTGATTTAGGTAAAAGTAAAAGATGAAGGAAATTATTATTTTCAACGATTAAATGGTGATCATACACAAATGCGCGTACGCAGCAGAGCAATCGCGACTCTCACACACAATGGCCAACGTAGGCCGTGAACGCGATTGCACACGAGAGCGAGAGTAAATCGAGAAGCACTTACAGGTCGGCGTAGTTGCTCCAAGGCCGGGCTCTCTTGCTTCTTCAGGAAGCTCGCTCGTCACGTGGTGCTGTCGTGCACTTCGTCGAGGTTCGCGGACGCAGAACTACACTCGCGAACGCAACCGAGAGAAAGGTAATTTGTTTTATTATGCGATTAGCCGCGGGCTTTATCGAGAACAATAAATAACTTTTTAGCGCGCGCGCTAGTTCGTCGCGAAAACCAATCTGCCGTCGAGAGCACAGGTTCGCGTGTACCTCCGGCTAATTGCTCACGTGACCTCTCAGCGGCCCTACTCCTTACCAAAACGGAGCAGATAATTGTGCGCGATGCGACACGCACTTGCTCTATCTCTCTCTCTCACACACACGTGCATACCACGGCTACTGCTGCGTCGCGAGACGTAGTATATAAGTACTTGTACATTGTATTGGGGGAGAGAGAGATGTGTCGATGTAACGCGATCGTCACATATCATATTGTTTGTATTATGTGATAATAATAATCTATTGTAGACAGTTTCTTGTGAGAAATGTATTTTTATAATTAAAAGTGTAAAGGAAGTATTTAACAGGAATTGACGATCAAGGGTAGTAGAGATACTTCAATTGATTGTCGAAAGTTATTTTTACTACGAAACATACTTTTTTTTGTGATTTTTGTCAATAATTAAATAACAGTTGTTACACATATTTTTTCTAAAGACAGAAAAATAGCTACGTTGATGTATTGCTATTTAGTGTGATTGTCAAATGTGATTTGTCAAAAAATAATGGATAAAAATATAATCGATACATTTCAAGACATTTTGCTTTGTTTTTTCGATTTTTCGTTATGTCAAAACGTATGATAAACGTATGTTAAATAAATTATATGACTTGTTATAAATCATGCTCGAACTATTGTTTAATTTTTTTAACCTAAATAGGGTCAACCATCTAGTGAATGAATGGTTTCAAAAAATGCGACTTAAATCACATTATTAAAACCACAATAATTTTTTTTATTTATAAAGTAGATGATTTTCAGACTTTAATGCCTTTAATTAAGGAGATCCGTACCTCAGCCCAAAAATCGAAATTTCGATCCAGTTTTCTGAAACTTCTAGTGAATATTTCTCTAAAAGGCTCTATGGCGACCTTCATCTTGATGTTTTTAAAGTCGCCATAGAGCATTTTAGAGAAATATTTACTAGAAGTTTCAGAAAACTGGATCGAAATTTCGATTTTTGGGCTGAGGTACGTATCTCCTCAACAAGTTTACATATGAATTTGATAATAATTTAATAATAATGAATTTAATAATAATTTTTGAAGTACAATCTATTACCCAGACGGCACTCGGTATTAAGAATGTATTCAGAATGTATTCATAAAACTGAATAAAATATGAATTCTTTCGAAAGTATACATTAAGGGCTCAAAAGGGGCTTCATTTTTTTTAAAATCAATTTTTTTTTTTATTTTCTTATTTAATAGGAAATTTTCCTAGCTTTTTGAAACTGCCTACGAAATTTAAAAATTCGAATGCTACTTCAAGCTTCAGCAATTTCCCCTAGCTAGTTATAATTAAAAAATTTTGAATTTATTCTCGTTCTTTTTTCTACGGTTGGCTTTCGAGCTTCGCATCGTTTTCCCGTTACCACGAAATACGTTTAGTATATCCTACGATTTCTCAAGTAGAAAAAGTTCTCTCTTTCCAAGTTTCAAAGTATTTATATAACACTCAGGTTTTTTTCAAAATAATTAGTTTTAGTAATAGAATTAGTATAGATTAGAATATTTGATCACGGCACTGGAAAGCTGAGGAAAAATCCTATTGAAAAGGTCAATAAAAAAAAATTTTTTTTGTTGAGATTTTAGGTACCTTTCCCCCCTTAAGACACCGAAGAAAACTATTATTACATCTTGCTCTCCTGGAGAATATTTTCATAGAAGTTTGCAAAAAACTTTATAAAGAAAATAGCTATAGATGTTAATATAGATGGATTACCAATTTCTAAATCATCAAAGAGAACGCTTTGGCCAATCCAAGGAATAATTGTTGGCGAATTCACTACATTTGTAATAGGCGTGTATCATGGTTTCGAAAAACCATCTTCAATAGAAGATTATTTGAGACCGTTTGTAAATGAATATAAGAACCTGAGATCAGAGGGGTTTAATTTTAGAGAAAACACTTACAAAGTAAAATTGCGGTGTGTGATATGCGACAGTCCTGCTCGAAATTTTTGCTCTAACACAAAGCAGTTTAATGGTTACTTTGGTTGTTCCAAATGTGTAGTTGAGGGTTAATGAAGAAAAAATGCCGTTTTTCTGGAGGCTATCTTAACTTTAAGAACAAATGAATCGTTTAGAAATAGATCTCAGCCTGGACATCACTTGGGTTACTCATCCTTCAAAGAATTGGAAATCGACATGGAAGATCAATTATTCATTGATTATATGCATGCGGTACTCCTTGCAGTAACCAAGATGTTAATAAAGTTGTGGATTAATTTCAAACCAAGATTTTCTTATAGTTCAACTGAAACGCTTTCAGAGAATTTTCTGAATTTGTCCAAGTATATTCCTCAGGAATTCAGTCGAAAACCTCAATCGTGTTTAGAATTTATTTTTCGATAGTCGTCGATGATTTATTTTTGCTCGAATATCATCAGTAAATTGTCTTACGATTCAGTGCAGTACCGTTCCTCAAAAAGGATGATGGTGGTCGACGAACGTCGTTCCCATTTTTGTTAGAAATAAAAGCTCCCTTTCTGCCTTTCTTTTCTTTTCTTAAAATAGTCACGTTATTATACTTCACCATCCTTTTCTTAAAAACTTCACTTTTGAATATGATTTCTTTCGGCACTGTAAACTAAAACAATTGAGAAAACTTCACAGGTTCACGAGAGTATTAACCTTGTATCATTGGAAATAACGAACTTATCTTATTCATAAGCTTTAAAAGCTTCTTTACATATCGATAAAAATAATTATTTTCTTTTTCAACGTTGCGGTACGATTTTAGCACGGTTTTAGTATGCAATAGTACATACAAATATCGTTCGAGAGCCGAGATTTTAGAAATAGCAGTTAACATAGTAAACTGCATACCTTTTGACATAATTTGTAAAAAGGTTCATTTCATTTTCATAGGTTCAAGTGAAAATTCTGAAAATCTTGAGGATCTCGAGCATCTCGAAAAAGCTGTAATTAACATGAAAAAAAACATTTTTAAAAAACGGGCTTGAACACATGAAAAAACATATGATGATTTTATGGAATCAGCACTCTATGATGGTGTTCCAAATTCTTGGCGTAAGAATACAAAAATTATATACCTAATGCCTTCTCATAAAAAATATGAAATCGTTTTTCGACTTCTCATTCAATGGCTTGCAGACAAAGCAGTCCATTGTATGTTTTGTACCTAGGAAGCGAAAAACAGAAAAGTCTCAGGGTACATATAATTTATCAGCCAAGGCGAAGCTTAAGCTAATAATCACATGACTTTTGCTTTGAATCTGTAAATCTGCAACTTTTTTTTCGGTCCCTAGGTAAAAAACCGCTGCCAATTTATTGCAGGCAAAGAGCTTCCCCATAAAAAATGATATTAATGAAACGGTTTGATTATTGAAGGAAAAATTCGTATTTCATTTTTGCATACTGAACTACAAAAAATTTATAGATGTTAAGAAATATGTAAAAGATTCCTTTGTAAAAATTTTCCTTGCTCAGGTTCACGCTACCTGTCTACTTTCAAAAGTTACAATGGTTTTAGATGGCAGCTTTTGCTCTACGCAGGAGCAAAAATACAACTTTTCATTTTGAGTTTTACCTTTTGTTATATTTCGTGAACCTCTACGGTTATGGTCTTAAATTAAAGCTTGGATGCTCAGCTTACATTATAATGAACAAAAAATATTAAAATTATTTATACATGAAAAAATCAAAAAAAATTTTTTCCAAAATAACCCAATTTACAACACGATACAATAAAGCATAATTTTTTAACTTCTCGATCGATCCTAAAAAGAGTTTTTGACACATCTTACGACACACAAATTCTTCAAAACAAGCCGAACAATCTCACGCTACGTGTCTCCGTTCAAAAGTTACACTGGTTCCAGATTACCACTTTTGCTCTATAACGTAGCAAAAATACAACTTTTTGTTTTAAGATCTAACTTTCTTTATATTCAGTGAATCTCTACTTTTTTTGTCTTAAATTAAAGCTTGGCTGCTCCACTTACACTATACCGAACCAAAAATAATGATAATTCCTTCATTTATATATGAAAAAATCGGAAAAAAAATTTTTTTTTTACAACAAAACCCAGTTTACAGCACGATAAAAAAAATCATAACTTTTAAACTACTCAGTGGATCATAAAATAAGTTTTTGACACTTCATGCAACACACAAATCCTTCAAAACAAGCTGAACCGCTTCTCGATACGTGTCTCTGTTCAAAAGTTGAACTGGTTCCAGACCAACAGATTCACATACACACACACATACACACACACACACACACACACACACACACACACACACACACACACACACACACACACACACACACACACACACACACACATAACGCCTCGATGGCTCAGTTGGTAAAGGGCTCAGGCCTCTTGCTTGCTGAATCTGAGAGTGTCGTCTAGGGCGTGGGTTCGATTCCCACTGGGGGAAATTTCATCCGTGATTTTTTCCCCGGTGTGGTCGAGCCCGTGCCCGAGGTGGAGCGGGTACCACTCAAAAAGAAGACCCGGGCTACGTCATCAGCCTCCGAAGCGGTAAAAAAACCCCGATCACTGTGCGAGCTGGAAGCGAATAGGATAACCATAAGTAGGAGCCCGAGGCGAGGACACACAAGGCTGGCAATAGATGGAGCACAACGCTCCCGTGATGAAGTCTGAAGTCACAAGCGAGAACCACACTCACAAGATGTAGCCGACAGAGCAATCGGGCCCTTGCCATCGGCGGCAGAAGCGAGAACCACACTCACAAGAGGGCACTAGACAGCGAGTCCTAATACTCAACTCAGGAGGAGACGCCAGCAATGTGTGACCACGCAGTAGACGGCTCTGAAAAAGGGGATACGACAATCGAGAGATGGCTTCGCGCAGGATTGGAGGTTCACCAAGTACAAAAAAAAGATGAGTCCCTGAACCCCTAATCGTCGCATATCACTATGCGATGGATGGGGGATGTATGGAAAAACAACGACTAACACAGAAGTAGCAGAAATGCTCAATTAACCCCGGCCTCACCGAAGCAATGCCTAACGGCGGATACCAGTGAGTGTCCGAATGGGGTGGAGTAGGAAAAAAAAAAAAAAAAAAAACACACACACACACACACAGGACGCCTCGATGGCTCAGTTGGTAAAGGGCTCAGGCCTCTTGCTTGCTGAATCTGAGAGTGTCGTCTAGGGCGTGGGTTCGATCCCCACTGGGGGAAATTTCATCCGTGATTTTTCCCCCGGTGTGGTCGAGCCCGTGCCCGAGGTGGAGCGGGTACCACTCAAAAAGAAGACCCGGGCTACGTCATCAGCCTCCGAAGCGGTAAAAAAACCCTGATCACTGTGCGAGCTGGAAGCGAATAGGATAACCATAAGAAGGAGCCCGAGGCGAGGACACACAAGGCTGGCAATAGATGGAGCACACTCCCTTGATGAAGTCAGAAGCGAGAACCACACTCACAAGAGGGCACTAGACAGCGAGTTCTAATACTAAACTCAGGAGGAGACGCCAGCAATGTGTGACCACGCAGTAGACGGCTCTGAAAAAGGGGATACGACAATCGAGAGATGGCTTCGCGCAGGATCGGAGGTTCACCAAGTACAAAAAAAAAAGATGAGTCCCTGAACCCCTAATCGTCGCATATCACTATGCGATGGATGGGGGATGTATGGAAAAACAACGACTAACACAGAAGTAGCAGAAATGCTTAATTAACCCCGGCCTCACCGAAGCAATGCCTAACGGCGGTTACCAGTGAGTGTCCGAATGGGGTGGAGTAGGAAAAAAAAAAAAAACATACACACACACACACACATCCATACAGACAATTGTTCAGAATTCAATGAAGATTCTGAATATGTGTCCGAAATTTTCCTATGACTTCAATATCAAAACTTGGTTTTGACGCCTATCACAAAGCTTCCTCTATGAGGAAGCAATACAGTTTTTTGGCAAAACCCCGATCCCGAAGTAATATCTAGATTTCGCTCGATGGGAGCAGGTTGGCCATCCGTGTTCTATTTGTAGAATTGCATTTTTCGTGAAACTTCTTTTTTATAAGAGTTTCTTATTCTAAAATTTTCTTTTCCATTTTACAATTTCAAAATGACAATAGAAACTTCAATGTTTCCAGGTAAAAAATCACGCCTAACATCGCCGCCACCGAGTTTTTATCAAGAAGAGTTATACGCAATTAAGTCCTCTTGAAGAAGATCAAGATGAAATCTCGTATGATAGTGAAAAAAGAAGCGAAGAAGAATTCTCAATAAGTAACGTTTATAAAAACGGAGACGAAATCCAATATAAAGAGCCGAATTTTGGAATTACTTCAAAGTATCTCAAGAAAGATCAGGCCGCCCAAGCAGACCTTTTGTCAAATGAAATGACCCCTGTCGGAGGTAGATTTTGTAACTTTCATTATTTTATTGTGGAATTAATTAACATTAATATTGTAATGTTAGTAAGAAAGTTATTTACAATTAAAATTTGTGGCTGAAAAAATTATATTAATAAAAATAGTATAAATTTATAATAACAGTTTAGCAATCCTGTCGTATTAATTCGTTAATGCTTCTAAATTAATAACTTCCGACTTGTTTTGTTGAAAAAATATTTTTTTGGACCATCAATTTAAAATGTAAATAACTTTCCTACTATTTAGATGAGGGCAATTGTTGATAATTAAATAATATTGTCATTGCTACATTTACAGGATACATAACAAAGAAAGTTTTCAAACAGGTCATGGAACGCGTGATAAACAAAATTTCCAGGATCGAAATTATGGTCCAGAATTCAAAAGAAGGAAGTAAAGAAATTGAACATGACCAGGAAAAGTCTGTGTTGTCTATATTCCCTATAAAATCAGAAGCAGATATTAATGATCTTAATGATGTATAAGAACATTTGGAGGCAGCTCGAAAAGAATTTGTAAGTATTTAAATTTTTTTATCCAATGGATTTGGATATACTTTTTGACAAAGCAAGGGGTTTCAGCATGAAATTAAAGCGAACGCTGCCCCGAATTTCGTTGAAAAATATATTTACATAAGCTGCATATAATAATTCATAGCACAGAAGCTTACAACTAGTGGCAAATTTACCATTTTTAGATAAGAGTGATTTATAATTAATTTAATAATAAATTTCTTTCTTTCATGTAGAAAACATACATCAAAAGAGTTGGAGGAAAGTCTTTGAGCGACACCATGAGAGCTCCGCTAAAAAATGTCCTTGATGACACTTTTCTCGATAGCTCCTTCACGTGATCAGGCAACACTAGAGAAAGCTTAGAGGGAGAGTCTATGAAAAAGAGAGCTTTTCAGAATGAGCTTTTTCTTAAAGAATTAGTAGGTAAGATAATTTAATTAAAAATATTTTGCCAAAAAAATGTAGAAAAATAATTATTGAACACACGATTTTTTTTCAGACGCAGTTGTTGAAATAAACCCCGCGTATACCAAAACCAAATGTTTTTGATGCGGCGAAATCGTGGATTCAACACTGCAGGGATTGACTGAACAAATCCACTAAAAAATCTACTTATGGACAATAAAAAAACCAAAAAAATTTTTTAAATAAAACATTGAGCCTCAGTTTTTAAAGTACATAAGATGATTAGAATAACTTGACCGCTCAGATTACGTTACACAGTGCTTCTGTACTCACTGGCACTAAGAGCACACTTTTCTATGACATTGGAAAATGTTTGTTAGAGGTATATACATAAAGTGTATACATTTCAAAAGGTGCCTTTGACGTAGAGAAATCAACAGTAAAAACATGAGTCAATTTTTTTAATTTTTCAGTTACACAAGAAAAAATTTGAAACATTAACGTGTTTCTTCGCAGTAATTTTCTCTATGTCGAAGTCACCCCTTTAACAATTAATTCTTCTTATTCTTCTCTCTCTTACTAAAATTTTCCACTGTCATAGAATAGTGTGCTCTTACCGCCAGTGACTACAGTCAACTAAGTTATTCAAATTTACGCTTTACGCAAAAGCGGCCAAGTTATTCGAATTTACTCAAATATTACGTAGGAAAAAAAATATTGAAACAAAAAATGTTTGGTACCTTAAGATTCATCCACAACTACAGTTCTTTGATTTTTAATATGATTAATTTATTTTAAGAATTGTTGTTTTAACAAAGCATTATACTTTTTAATTGTATCATTTAAAAAAAACTTTGAATTGCTTTTATTGTGTGTAAGTTAAAATAAAATTAAATTATCAATTTACTGTTGCAAATTCATTCGTGATACGTTTTTTTTATCAACCCTTTTATTTCTTTCTGTTCGAAAAATCTCCCGAACAGTGGTGATCACCTTCCGTGGGCACGCTCGAGCTCACGTGCAGTGTCGGGCCGCGCGAGTTTATCGATGCGCGCTCAGAGATGGCATGGCGTCTAGTGCCTGCCGCAAATCTAAAAGCAGTTCATTGTTCGCGACGGACACGAAAGTTTTTGCACATTGTGCATCTCGCGCTCCTCGAGTTATCTCGCCTCATTAGCTCGATTCACCCTTGCCGGAGCGTGTGACTCGTGATCTAAATTGCGACCAACGACAGAGAAGGCAGCTCATACAGATGGCGTCAACACCATCTTTGACTGCTCAACCTCTCCACACCTGCTGCTCTCAACCCAGGTGGGACCAGAAATTGATCACCGGCCACTCATCGACGCCTGCTCGCTTAGCATCGCATCATTGCTCGACTTATTGGATCCAGCTCATCTCGGCGTACAACAACAGGTAAAGAACCTGCATGGGTTGCTGGAGAAGACCAATTATGCCTTCTTCAGGCCCTGTAGTATCTTTTCTTTACGGGCGCAATTCAAACAAGCATTGGCGCTTGCAACGCACGAAGTCACTGCGAGGAGAAGTGAGGTTACGCTCGCACCATGTGTAAGCTCACGAGGGACTCAGCACCTCTCACTTCTGGCAGCTCATTCAGCGGACGAGGGGATTAATATAACCTCTTTTTGTCCTGCTCCGAATGCTCAGTCTCTTGCTCCGCTCCGGCAAGGGTGAATCGAGCTAATGAGGCGAGATAACTCGAGGAGCGCGAGATGCACAATGTGCGAAAACTTTCGTGTCCGTCGCGAACAATGAACTGCTTTTAGATTTGCGGCAGGCACTAGACGCCATGCCATCTCTGAGCGCGCATCGATAAACTCGCGCGGCCCGACACTGCACGTGAGCTCGAGCGTGCCCACGGAAGGTGATCACCACTGTTCGGGAGATTTTTCGAACAGAAAGAAATAAAAGGGTTGATAAAAAAAACGTATCACGAATGAATTTGCAACAGTAAATTGATAATTTAATTTTATTAATTAACTTACACACAATAAAAGCAATTCAAAGTTTTTTTTAAATGATACAATTAAAAAGTATAATGCTTTGTTAAAACAACAATTCTTAAAATAAATTAATCATATTAAAAATCAAAGAACTGTAGTTGTGGATGAATCTTAAGGTACCAAACATTTTTTGTTTCAATATTTTTTTTCCTACGTAATATTTGAGTAAATTCGAATAACTTGGCCGCTTTTGCGTAAAGCGTAAATTTGAATAACTTAGTTGACTGTAGTCACTGGCGGTAAGAGCACACTATTCTATGACAGTGGAAAATTTTAGTAAGAGAGAGAAGAATAAGAAGAATTAATTGTTAAAGGGGTGACTTCGACATAGAGAAAATTACTGCGAAGAAACACGTTAATGTTTCAAATTTTTTCTTGTGTAACTGAAAAATTAAAAAAATTGACTCATGTTTTTACTGTTGATTTCTCTACGTCAAAGGCACCTTTTGAAATGTATACACTTTATGTATATACCTCTAACAAACATTTTCCAATGTCATAGAAAAGTGTGCTCTTAGTGCCAGTGAGTACAGAAGCACTGTGTAACGTAATCTGAGCGGTCAAGTTATTCTAATCATCTTATGTACTTTAAAAACTGAGGCTCAATGTTTTATTTAAAAAATTTTTTTGGTTTTTTTATTGTCCATAAGTAGATTTTTTAGTGGATTTGTTCAGTCAATCCCTGCAGTGTTGAATCCACGATTTCGCCGCATCAAAACATTTGGTTTTGGTATACGCGGGGTTTATTTCAACAACTGCGTCTGAAAAAAAATCGTGTGTTCAATAATTATTTTTCTACATTTTTTTGGCAAAATATTTTTAATTAAGCAGACAAAATGATTGTACATGGTAATCCATTTTCACAGTGATATTCGTTTCCAGCGATCTTGAAAACTCTCGAGTAACGAATTTTAACGAGATATTTTGAATATTTCAATGAAACTCCAGGAGACGAGGTATATAGGGGCCCGCCCTGGGCCCCAGGTACATCGTGGTACATTTTCGTTATGATATCCGTTTTCAGCGACCCCAAAACCCCCGAGTGTAGAAATTTGACCCGTTGTTACCGATATTTAGTGAAGTACACATATTGACAAAACCGTAAGTTCATAACATAGCAGATCATTAAGTAATAATTAAAATAATTAATTTTAAGGTTTGAATAATTAATAATCAAAGCTTATGAATGAAAGGAAGAAAGAAAGAACAGGGTGGAAAAGAATGACTAATGTCACACATACGCATTCAGGATCAAATTATAAAACACCAGTAGCGTTGAAACCGTTTAGCAAGTCAGTGACAGTCCACCCACGTTCTGTCTTTTTTAATCCCTATATTGAAAGAGAGGTCAAAGATGTGAGTAAATAAACAATGTTAATTAATTATACGTAATTTCTATTTCTTCTTTTCGTAATGACTTATATTTCTCTAATCTAAAATTGTGCATATATAATAATATTTAAGAAATGAAATCATTATCAAGTCACTGAAAAAATGCAATCAACAGTATTTTGTTTTGCATCTGTGAAAGTGATAAAACAAAAACATACAAAAAGAGGTAAAGTAAGCCAATATATATTTGATAAGACGCAATGAACGATTGCCAGTGCTACTATGGCTCGGCGTAAAACTCATACAAGGCCTGTGCAACTCTCGTTGCATATCAGCTATTTTGAATGTTATCTTAAACCCTTCCTTTTCTTTCTTTTGGCTAATCTTCGAAATAGTGAAGAAGAATATATCGATGATCAGCTGGTACCAAAACGAAAACTTGAAGTAAAAAACTTAATAACCATTTAAGTTGTAGCAGCTTTAGATACATGTAAAGTTAGCAATAGAAATACGTCATATTGAATACATATAAATGCTTATATTGCATTGTAAAATAGAAATACTAATGTTCTTATGATTGTCTTCAACATTTTGTTATACTTAAGTGAAGGAGAACACTTTTACAAAGAGTTCCAACCGTCAACTATAAAACTTGGTTAAAAACTCTCTTTAGAATCGTGCGGTAAGGCTTTATCGAAGCTGAAAACTTGTTTCAGTGGTCGCGACTGTAAAATTGATATACTAGGAGTCTATTATGATTTTTTGCATTCAAAATAAAGCAAAAAAAACATGAATAATTCCTATATTTATTGAAACTCGATTGATGCATTATTTTACACCTATTTCAGATTTCAACACTGGCGTGTCCTCTTAACTGAGTCCCGCGTAAAGCTACGTTAAAAATGTAACTAGCTATACGACTAGATCTAGTGAACTTCTCTAAAACTAAGCAGGGATCATTAATACAAGATTGAGATATTTCTTCTGCGACTGTTTTGTTGAGATAGAATTTGAGTCAGATTTTTACCTCTGATGAGGTCTTTGTTTATAGTTGATCTGCACAATTGCAAAGTGGGAAAGAATAAAGGTCGTGGTGGGACCGATCGGTGGGCACCCGTGGCAAACTAACGTTATCAAATTTTACTTAATAACTACTTCTAGTATACAACGCTTAAAGTGTTTAATTTTCAAATAATTCCTTATGCTCATAATAAATGGCTGCAAGTAAAAGTGGTAGTTGAAAAACCAATTATTTTTCATTATATAACATTAAATTGCCACAATACCTTCTTTATGCTCGTGCATATTATTTAAATAGGCCGTGTCAATTTTTATAAAATTATTTCCTATGTTTCGAGATTTTTGGAACAAATCCAAAGCTCCATGTTCCTGAAATAAAAAGGAGAAAATTATTGTTATCTTTTCAATCATCATTTTTTTCAGATAAATCTCTCTCGTTAAACTGAAATCGACTCAGTTTAAGGGTAAAATCTGAAATGATTAATAGGTGTAAAATAATGCATCAATTAAGTTTCAACATGGTTTTCAGCTTTGAAAACCCTTACCGCAGGATTATAAAGTGAGTTTTTGACATATTTTTATGGTTGACGGATTAAAGTCTTTGTGAAAGTATTCTCCTACACTTAAGTGTAACAGAATGTTGAAAAATGTCATAAGAACATTTGTATGGCTATAAATGTACAAAAATCAAAAATACTTATTGTTTTTTAAAAATGTATACATATAAATGTTTATATTGCATTGTAAAATAGAAATACGAATATTCATATGATATTTTCAAACATTCTGTTGCACTTTAGTGAAGGAGAATACTTTTACAACGAGCCGTCAACTATAAAAAATGATTAAAAACTCACTTTAGAATCATGCGGTAAGGCTTTATCGAAGCTGATAACTTGTTTCAGTGGTCGCGACTGTTAAATTGATATACTAGGAGTCTATTATGATTTTTTGCATTCAAAGTAAAGCAAAAAAAAACATGGATAATTCCTATATTTATTGAACTCGATTGATGCATTATTTTACACCTATCAGTCATTTCAGGTTTTAACACTGGTGTGTTTCCTAAAGGCATTTTGCGTATTTTAAGAAGTACCTTCGCGTTACAAGTAGTAGTACTAGTTAAAAGAAGGATTTTGCGACGATTGATATTAGATTTCGATGAACACATTCGTGTAGTACTTGTACATGTTTGAACAATCAATATTTATAGTTTTTAGTATTGGGCTCAAATACTACTAGTAATAAATATTGACATGAACTCACTCAAAGTATTTTTGAGTTTAAAGAAGACAAAATTTTCAAAAAATCATAAAAAAATTCTTCTCAGTTAGTTTGAAATAGACAAAGTGTTGTGTACGCGTATGCGTATATGCGAGACAGTGGACTTTTTTTATATTAGCGCTTCAGTAGCGCTAGCGAGTAAGTAAGTACGTGGCCGAACAGCAGTCATGTACTGACCTTCACTACGCATCTGTGGTACTTGAACCAATAAATAGAAACTAAATTGTACAAGTGCGTCTATAATTTATTTATTACACCTATGGCCACATCATTTTGGAGACTAGAATAGGATCCATGTGTCCAATATAGGAAAAGCTGATACACGAGCGATTACATTTCAACATTCACTCACTGCAGTTCGGGCACGAGGTTGGTAGAGTGAGGTTATGAGCATTATCACTCTACAGTGATTATACGCATACATTTTGCGAGTGTGAGTGTTCTCTGGTGTACGTTGTCGTGATATATCTTGACATTGTTGGGGCGACGAAAATTTCAATTAGCTTGGCTCCAAATTGTGTGGTTTAAAAAGTTCATTTGGCCATGGCAACGTGCACCGCACTCTTGCAAAAAATCAACATGGCGGGAGATAGAACACCGCAGCCGACGAATACGACGACGCCGAATCCGACGACTCCAAATCTGGTTCCGGCAGCTACAACTGTCGTAGCAACTTCCATAAGCATCAAATCATTCGATATTTCACGCCCTACAGAATGACCCCGATGGGCGTCGCTGCTAAATTTCAATTTTACGACAATTTGCGTCACTGACGAGGTACTAAAACAAGCATACTTTTTGTATCACCTAGCCTGTAACCTGCTTCATCCATGAGCAGTCAACGAAGTTGCTTACGAGGATACAATCGCGTTGCTAACCTCAAATTTTCACCCTCAAGTCAATGAAGTCGTCGCGTACTACAGATTCCACAACTGTACGCAAAACTGGGACGAAAAATTGCGGAATTCGTTGCTGAGCTGCGTAGATTGGCGTCGGACTGCCACTTTGGCACTATTCTTGAGAAGATGATTCGAAATAAGCTAGTCTGGGGGCTGCCCGACAATGCGGTACGCACTCGATTGTTGCAAATGGAAAAGCTGAACTTGATTAATACCATTGAAGCGGCGACCAGAGCAGAGACGGTTCTCTTGCACATGCAAGAGATGGGAGCTTCAAGTACATCGGTGCAGCAGACAGCAAACGGAATAACGCCCAAACGCTCAATGAAATTCAGGCCAAGAAAGTTTTGCAACTTCAGGCAAAATTAAACAAGAAGACGGACGACAATTCAAAAAAGTGTTTTCGATGCGGAATTCGACAGAACTCTTTGTAGACATTTGAGGTGAATTCACTTCCGCTATCCGTTGTAATTTTATCTGGGAAGTTGTGGTGCGATGCGAAATGTCTCAATTTGTTTAGGATTGCTGTCGAGTTACCATCATTTAGCTGATAACTTTGAGCATATTTTGAAAAAATATCTATTATTGTTTGTGACGGTGAACTCCCCGTGCTCACCGTCGTGACGGCTTTCTCAAGGTCTGGTCGACTTTGCCGATAAACGGTGCCAGACGAGCGGATGCTCGTCGCCGACCAGAGTCTGGCTAGCTAGATAAGAAGGAAGGTCACGAAAAATATCGCGATCGTCAGGGACGTAGGCTCGGATCACCTGCGAGAGGTGACGCCGACGGGTAGGGAGCGGGGACTCCGTTGTTCTGCAACACTGCACCTAGAAAAAAAACACCTGTAAACGAGAGAAATTGCAGAGAGAGAGGAAATAATAAAAGTATCGGGTAAATTGAATAAAAACACAGATAGTTAAGGTTAAACATTACAACAACTTTATTTAACGTTCGACTCTCAATTGATCATACACTCCGAGCCAAAGCTCACACACTCACACCAGGCGCGTTCGCGAGCTGCGTTGCCGTACGAGGATCGGCACAGAACACGGAAATGACGGCAAAGTACTCACGTTATGCCTCGCACACGAGGTCCATGACCACACGGGTAGACCACCTCGTCGCCGGGGTCACACAAGGTCAGCTGCTCTCCTCGGGTCGCGTCTGATGGCCACAGACGTAGAGGGGGACGGGCCAAATCGGCGGTATGGGCGCAGGGTTCGATGAGGGCTTGGTGCGCCGCGAAGATCGCCAGCACTCACACTCGATGCTCGTGGTCCCCAAATGCACCAGTACACAAATGCACCACTCTCTCGACTCGATTGCACTCTAAACACACCTCACACTCACTCTACTCAAAACTCCAGGTTCACTACCGAAAACCATACAATAATTGCGCGTTTGCGTATGCCAAGCTCTGCTCACTACCAAAGTCGAACAATGAATCTCGTCTTCACTCTCCACTGCTCACACTCAACTCTCGTCGTCTGCACGAGAATGCGACGATCCTTGCTCCGAATTCGCAACATGTAGCCAGGCACGGGCCGCTCGCGCAGTCACGTGGTACTCCGCTCGCGAGAGGCCACAGAGGTACCGGCTACAATTGTCGCAACTCATTCACACATACACGCGAAAACTCCGAATTGGACGCGTCTTTGACGCGTCACTTACGTGCTTCGACGCTCGCCTATAGCGCAACGTCACAAGTTAAATATTTTTCTTTGTCGAATTGAAAAATATCTAAATGTATATGTTGAAGTGGTCTATCTGCTACAATTGGTCCTTACTTTCGTGTTATATAGAGGTGTCTTTCGGACTTGTGTTCAAGGCATATTTCACATTGATTAGTATAATTTTGAATCAATCTATCCATATTGAGGGTATAAATTTATTTTTGAAATGGGCTGTTGTCTCTCTTGTCCCATTATGATTTTTATTATGATATTTTTCCAATTCTTTAAGAAATTGATTTTTGCTAATTTTTGGTGTATACATATTCGTCTTTACAATATTTAATTTTTCATTAAAACGCTGTGACAATATGCTATGCGTAGCTATGTCATTCTATTGATTGGAAGTATATACCATACTGTTTATTGCATTTAATATTTTCATTAAAAAATTTTCGTAAATGTGCTTCAATATTATTTTTATTTATTTTTACTATATATTGATTTTTAAGTTTATCTTTCAAAATTTTGACGTCATAATCATTACCTTCTGTCATTATTATCTGTTGTTAAAAGCATAAAAGTTTTTATCTGTTATAGGTAGGAAAATACTGGGTCTTCTTCGGCTGTATGGATTGTTTTCTGATCATCTGAACATTGAGGTATTATTGACATTTCATCATCGTTTTCTTGCTCTGTTTCTCTAGCATTTATTTCAATTTGACTCAATGCATCTGCTACTTTATTTTCGCATCCCTTTTTATACTTAATCTCACAATCATACGCTTCTAATTTTATTTTCCATCTGATTAACCTACAATTGGGTGTTTTGAGTGACCACAGCCATGTAAGCCGTTTATGATCGGTTTCAATTATAAATTTTCTACCATATGCATATGGTCTGAAATGACGGCATGCCTCTACTATGGCGAGTAATTCCTTTTCTATCGTGGAATAATTTTGTTCTGCTGAGTTTAATGTTCTGGAAAAATATGAGATAGGGTGACCTTTTTGGGATAAAACGGCTCCAATAGCAAAATTTGAGGCATCAGATGTCATATGAAATTGTTCGTCGAAGTTTGGGTATTGCAGTATAGGGGCATTAGTTATCAGTTCTTTGCATTTGTTGAATGCTTCTATATATGTTGGATCTCTAATATTTATTTTTGCATTTTTCTTTAGTGCTAAAGTTAATGGCTTCGTTATTTTTGCATAGTCCTTAATGAATTTCCTGTAATAGCCGCTCATTCCTAGAAATGTTTTGACCTGTTTCTGTGTTCTCCGTATGGGGTAATTTGAAATTGATTTTATTTTATCTGGGTTTGGTCTTATGCCATGTGATGTGATTATATGGCTAAGAAAAGGATCTTCCTTTCTAAGGAATTCGCTCTTATCCAACTGCATTTTCAAATTATTGTTCTTAAGTTCCTCAAAAATTAATTTTATATGTTGTAGGTGTTCTTGTAATGATTTTGAAAAAATAACTATATCGTCCATGTAAACGAAACAGAAACGGTACTTGATGAGTATTTTATCCATCATTCTTTGGAATATACTCGGTGCATTTTGTATTCCAAATGGCGTTCTTGAATATTCATAATGTCCATTTTCTACTGTGAACGCTGTTTTCTTCATCGAATCTTCATCTAATGGTATCTGATGAAATTCTAAAAAAAATCAAGGTTTGAGAAGGAGGTGCTTTTCCCAAATTTTCGAGTATGTCTTCCATCCGAGGTAGAGGGTACTTGTCATCCACTGTTATATCGTTTTTTTTTCTATAATCTGTCACCATTCTCCATTTTTCAGTCCAGAAGCGTCTGACTTCTTATGTACAATCCAAACGGGTGAAAAGTTGGATGAAGTGCTTGGCCGAATTATATTGCTTTTGAGTAATTTTTGTATCTGGCTTTGAATCTCCATCTTCAAATGATATGGGTATCGAAAACTTTTTACATATGGGTTTTTCATTTGTTGTATGAATTTTGTGCGTAATAGCATTGTAGTAGTAGTTAATCTTTCTTGCTCATCATAAAAGCACTCGGAATATTTTTGGATATAAAGCTGCATAATTTTAGCTTTTTCTTCCTCGTTCATGTGATCAGTTGGTATTTTTAGGAGAATTTTCTTATTTTCTGATGGTTTTTGACCTCCATGGGTTATTTTACTTTTATGATTTTGGGTATTTTCTGTTCATATTATATGTTGTACGGTTCCCGTGACCGCCACTATTATTCGTTGTTTCCTAGGCAATGCGCGTCCTCGCACTTGTCGCGGCTGGCTCAGTACTCGGTGCGACAACTCGCACCGACCGCGGCGGCGTCGGGTCCAACCTAGGAGATAATTTAACGGGAAGGTCTTGCCGAAATAATAAGAAGGGAATTAACGAGGCAAAGTAGTATAGTATTTATTCAATGGACTTTCAAATAGCGAACGCAGCAGCGCAATCGCGGACACACTCACTCAATCACACTGAGACGCGATTGCACACGCAGGAGAGGTAGAGTACTCGAGTGGTACTTACAGGTGTTGTACGCCGTCAATGGCCGCTCGTAGTAGTCGCCGCTGGCCGACCCTCTCGCTAGCATGGGCTGCTGCTGGCACGCACAGTTCGCGGAGTCGCAATTACAAAAGGATAACGTGATTCCAATTCGCAATGAAACAGCGTCGGAGATACTTCTCGCGATTTCACCGATTCGTTCTCGATCGACCCGCGTCGAATATACGCCCGCTCAAGTCGTGCGAATCTCGCATCACGCACTTGCAGCGTTCAATCGTAATTCTAATCTCTCCACACGGTTGAATTCGGAGCAACGCGCACGATGCTTATTCTCTCGCGATCACCGAGTATCTCCCCGCTATCTTGCGCTTCACGCGCTCGCAGGACGCTCTAATGGGTCACGTGACCAATTAGTAGGCCCTTGCTCCGTAAGGGAGAAGGAGACAGGCGATTCCGCGTGCGTTGACACGCGGACTCTTTCTCGCACACACATTTCCACACACACGCGCGTCGCTGCGGCTGCTGCGTTAATTACACGTTGTGTTTGTGTCCCATCACAGTGGGACTGCGTGCTGAAGGAGGGAGAGGCATGTGACAGCGTAACGCGACTGTCACAATGTTGATTTATTGTTTCATATGAATAATTAATTTGTTCATTTGTGAAAATTCATTTCAAATCGGGTAGTACTAAAAAGATCATTTTTGCTTGAAGGGCTTAGATCTTTGGAGCCCAGGAGACAATCATATGTCGAACGCCATTCTGTTATAAGTAACGTGATAGGGTTTTTTCTCCAAACTGTGATAAAAGTGGAAACCTCATAGCATAGGTAACCTTTGAGTTTTCATGTACGGAAACTACTATAAATTGATATGAATAAATATAATTTGAAAAAAATTGTTGTGCAATTTTTGGGTTTATGATGGAGAATGTAGCTCACTGAATCTATAAGGATTCTAAGGAGTGGGTGAGTGGTGATTATTTGTGGAAGTTCTTGTGACTTTTCCGTATTGTAGTTATTTATATACACTATTTCTGGTCTTGTTGATGTGGGTCTAAATGAAAATTTTCCATTCCTTCCTCGACATTTTCACAATAAGGGTCCTCTTTGATTTCAAAATTTTCATTGCACTTGTCTGCTGGTTCCGCTTCGTGAAAATGCAGCTCTTCTGAAAAGAAGTCTGGGGGGCCGGTAACCTTGAAGGAAAAGTTGCCAGGTGCAAATGTCTTATTTGATCTTTTGGTGTTTCTTGTATTAATCGACATTGGTTGGTTGATAAGTTGGTTTATTACCTTGTCCAAATGTTTTTACGTTTGTGCTATTAGCTCTCTTTGAATTATTGTTAGGGTTATTACTACTATTAGGGGTTGCAGGCGGTGTATACTGTACGGGTGGTAAAACATATTGCATTTGCATAGGATTAAAACTTGCCGGGGGTTGTTGATTCGAAGGAGCATTTTTATAATTTGATTTTGGGGGTATGAATTATTGCGATATTGCATATTTTTATTGTGGTATATTTTGTTTTAACTTTCTGTTTGCGCATGTACGTAAGAAAAGAGGCTTGCTGCTCATGATTGTCAAATGCACGGCACTTAAGAATACATTCTTCTATATCTTTCAATTGAAAATGCATAAGATAGGTATGTTGTAGATCTTTTAATCTATTTATAAAGGTGTTCTTTGCCACGTTATCATAAAACTTATTTTTCGTTTGTATTTCCAGTTCTTTATTGCTATTAAGTATTACGTGCTCTTTTATTTTGTTAAGTCGTTTTTTGATTTCATCCGTCTATTTTTCATATGATTGATTCATTTGTTGATAGCAGGTGCCTAATCTATTAAACAGAAAATCTTCTGAACTAGGATCACTGAATCTATTTATTAATAATTGTTTGCATGCCACCCAATCTGTCGGCTTATTAGCGATTATGAGGTCTAAAGCTTCTCCTTTTAATTTTGATTTCAAAAAGGAAAATAGGGCCTCGTTCACACCTTCATTGTCAGTTGCCAATGCGGTGCAGAAGGCATCGCATTGCTGAATATAATAAGATGATAGGCATGTACCGCCTTCATAGGTCGGTATTACTTCGCGACAAATTGCTTTTAATTTAAATTGTTTAATAGTAGCAACTGGTGAGTGTGCTGGTGGAGTCATTTTGCTTTTCTTTTAATGATAATGATTTTAATTTGGTGATTATTGAAAAAAAAAAAAATTTCAAAAAGAGTCTTTCCAAAAGGTCAATTATTCGGATGTGAATATTGGATAAGGAATATTCAAAGACTCACTCTTTTATTTGTTCGCTTGACGAAGTTGAAGTTGTCTCTTATGCGAGTGGATTTGGCTTGTTGTAGATACTACGACGATGGGGTTGAAACCCCGACTGGTAGCTGTAGCAATTTCCAGATGGAGAATCTGTTAACCAGCCTCGCATGAAATGATAGGATTTAACAAGGTACGAACTTATATTCTTTATTACTGAACAAGGAGTTGCACTTTATTAATATCACGATATGTAGTTACAGACCAAGATCCTGACAGAGAATGCCAGCCGGTCGATTCTGAACTCGCTCAATAGCTTAATGTATGTAAAAGTCCAATGGGAGAGGTGACGATCGAACAGGTAGATGAGGGGACTAACAATGGGTGTAGTCGCCTCAGTAGCCAAGATGTTTTGGTTTCGATGTTTGTAGTTGATGGTCCATTGTTCTCCGCACTAGAAGTCGCACTAGCACTCGCGCTTGCAGTTATTAATGTATATCAATCTTTGAATTTGATTGTGTGTGACCTACGCTTGTTCCTGCGTGTGTGAGTGAGCTCGCCGTCCTGAGGAGTGTTAACATCTGTCTGCCTTCTCGTCTGCCCTCGCTTCTTAGCAGTCCGTATCTGGCCCAATTGTCCGTACTTCAATAATCAAGTCAACCAATGTAAGTCGCTTGATTCTCTCTCGTAAGTTGTGCCATTTTTGTATACCTTGCCTACCACTCGATCTCTCCCCCACATAACTCCTCCTACGACCACTGTATCTACCGAATTAGCAGCGGTGGCAAAAAGTGCATCGTACAAAAACAGCTGTATCTCAGCAAATCAGATATTTGTATTCAATTATCAGATATATCAGATAGTTGTATTCAATTATTTTCATGAGTGATTATACTCAGCCATTTTCTTGAAGAAACGAATATATTTTTCTATTGTTCCATTTTTTGATATCGTTTTTTGGGATAAAGTCGTACTTTTTCTGTATTAAAATAATTTTAAAGTGTATACTAATATGTACCGTTGAATTTGTCATAAAAAATCCTAAATTTTGGTGGTGTCATAAAAATTTCTTGATTTTTTTCTGTTCATTTGCCGCTTGCTCGAAAATGAACTTTACGAAATTTGCGAAAAAAACGATCGAAAAAGTGTATTTTTTTCAATGAAATGGTGCTCCTAGGTCAAAACCAACTACGGCATTCGATTCCGCAGACAAAAACACGTGAGAAAATGTATCGTTAAGATTATTTTCACACTCTGAACAGAGTTTGAAATAAATTGAATGGTTGCCCGATTTTGCTCCTTTTTAGGAGCACGTTTTCAAACTTGAAAAATCCATCGACACCATCTAAAATCATTTGTTTGAGTTCTCGTTTATAGGAAACTTCATTTTAAACCTCAAACTTTTAGATTCCGATGGATCCCCCGAGATAAAAAAATTTTTTGAAAAAGTGGACCACCCTATTGTGCACGCACCCCGAATGTACTTCGTTACACTCGTACTCGACATTTCCACTCCGTTGACCAAGCATTGAAGTCACCCCCGACGATAAGCTGGCCTCTTGCCCCAGGCTACCTCGGTGATGTTGGTGAAAATATTGGAAAATTCTACATCAGGGAGTCTTGGTAGAGCGTAGACGCTGAAAAAACAGATTCCACTGATTCAGGCCCAGGTGAAAAAGGGACGCGCTCTTGCTGGGTGCTCCTGAACCGGGCTACCTCCCTGCGCCAAGATGGCGGCTTGGTTGTTGGCATCGGCAAACTAAGTATAGGAAAGATATGAGTTCTTGTACTGATCGCACACTATGGCCACGTTGATACGCTGCTCGCGAAAGGCTTAACGCAGGAGTTTCTGAGCAGCCTCGCAGTCATTGAGGTTAAGCTGTAGGATCCTCATCATCGACAGTCTTAAGTGATCTTCTGTGCGAGAGGGCAGTACTAGCTTGTAGATGCATGGTTTCGCTCAGCGTCCGTACTTGGCAAAAAATGCACGTTGGTTTGTTCTTGAAATCCCTTACGTGGTGACCTGCTTGTCCACAGCGGAAACAGTGCCCTAAGCGATCAGGTCCCTTACAGCGGCCTGAGACGTGGCCGGGGCTCCAGCAGCGGTAGCAGCGTGGAGTATCTTCGCGATCACAGATACGGCAGTTGACCTAGCCAATCCGTATGTGGCCTAGTTTCAGTGCCTTAGCCGCTAGATCACCTGGGAGCAAGGCAGCATTCTGCCGGCATTCCCGTATACGCTTTCCGCAGAGTTTTGACGATATCCTTGTTGAGACCTGGGGCGCCCAGCGATGTGCCCAGCGCTTCGGCGATCTCCTCCTTAGTGGCACACTCATCGAGATCCCTGATCTCGATCATGGTTGTGTGCTGTTGGGTGCTGGCCTGCGTCACCACGTTTGATGTTATGTACGCTGCTCCCGACTGTTTGCTGCAACTTCGGCTCTGACTTGAGCTCCGCAGTATGTGGGCATACGACGCATCTTTCGCTTTGATGATTATTGGGTCTGGTCGATGATGGACTCTACGCTGCAATGGCCATTGCTTTGGCTGTTGCTGGGCTCAAACGGACCTAGAGGCTGTTGCCAGCAGATTACGCTGTCGATGACGACGATGATCGACGAGAACAAACGCGCCTTGGTCCACGACGTCTTTATTGTACTCGTTGGGCTACTTGGGCACAGTGCTACGGCGTAACGCTTTGGCGTTGCGTGAGTCACCGCAGGTGACAATGCGGGCCGCTTACTAGTTGCACTGCCCGTGAAAATGAGAGTAGTGCAGACTGCCTTGTAGGCAGAAGGAGGTCGAGACAGCTCTAGACGCTCCTTCGTCTTTTTGAGCTATGAGAGGGCCTGATCCAGACACGCCGAGAGATGATCACCTCCTTGTGGACGTTGTTTCTGCCAATCAGGAAATCGGAAAGACCCTTTACAAGTCCGTTAAGTCGTGTCGTTTTTTCTTCATGGCTTCCGGTCACGAATTCTACGGAAGTCGACAGCTTGGCATCTATGGCTAGCAGAGGGGTGCCAATAATTTTCCGCGTAATGGCTGCCGCCATCGCCGAAGCGGAGGTTGTCGTCGTCGTTGGTGTCGACGGCAGAAAGCCGCTCTTTATCTGGCTTGTCCTTCCGTCTTTATCGGCCAACTTAGGCACTTGTCGGTCCTGCAGCCCGTCGTTCATAGCTGCAAACTTGCTACTAATCTACTCGATAGTGCCGGTACAACGGCGCGAAGCACGCACTCACACCGATGGGACGAAGCGCGGGAACACTGTAATACGTCACTTGACACTGCTAACGGTGCAAGATAGCTTGCCACAGCTGCACACTCACAGCGGCGGGACTGCACACATACATGCACAGACGTGGCGCGCCACCGTGAATGCGTAACACTCACACAAGCACTTTGGCACAACGTATATTGACACAAAAATATTGAGAATACAGGAACACGAGCAGAATACGTATTCAGTATATACTGAAGCGTCTCTTACGCGAGCAACGAAGTTTTCTAGGCCTAGCTTACAATGTGCGAGCGTAAAGGTGAGTGATACGCTACTATGAGGAGTACTCGTGTGTGTTTGCTCTATACACGCGCCTCAATAAATAAACGTGAGAGAGGTATAATGTCTTTATGCGCGTTGGTTAAGTCTCTTAAGGATAGGTGGTTTTCCCCATTCATGAATTAACGTGAATCAAAATAAATCAATATAAGATACTGTGAATAATTGGGAATAACTGGAATAATTGTGAATATCAGAGTATAAACGTATGAAAGAAATTATTTTTTGAAAGGGCAAGTTACGGAAATTACTCTTGTTTAATGTTACTTTAAATAAACTTACTTTAAATTATGTCTATTAATTGTCTTGAGTTGACTTGATGATTCTTGTATTTACTCGCTGATTACTCTGGTAAGAGGCTTTATCAGGCGTAGCAAATTGTGGAGCTTCGCGGATGATGTGATGAATGAAATAAATGTGTATGCGTTTATCTTGAGTACGCCGATGTGCTGGTTTGACTGCGTCTTTGTGTGTCTCCCTGTATAGCATGCTGGATAGGTATCACACACAGTTGAGTTGGGTGAGGATGACATGGGATTAGAAATATCTATCGAGTTTCAGCATCCAGCGCGATTGATGTGGAACTTAAACGTCGACTGATATGTTCTATTTTGCGAGAGGGCTAACGGTATTCAACTTATACAGTGAAACCTGATACGGCTCTTTCGCACTTGTGACTATCTCTGCAGCTGCGCTAACGGTATTGAATTTATTGCGTGAATCCTGATACGGCGTTGTTGCGAGAGAATAGGAAGATAGGAAACTTTCTTGGGAAAAAACCTACATCTAGACGGAAGCCTGTGTTGAGTCGCACAGTGGAATCTCCCTTTGATGACACTCTACGTTTTCACTAGCGATTGGACACGATTGAGAACCCAAAAATACTTTAAGTATTTCTCGAAAGCAGACAATTCCCGCACACGCAAAAATTGTTATAACTGATAATCGCTTTGAGAAGATGCGATATCAGCAATCAGTTATTACGGTTTTCGATTATACGAAGTGCGTATTAATCGGGGATCGCAATAAATGATGGATGAGAATCACGACACTGAATAAATTTAACTTAGAACAACCTAATGTTTACTAAGTATCGCACGTTGATAATTTATTATTTAGAATAATAATTATGTATTGAGTAGTTAATTTTGAATAATGATAATTATGAAAATTGAATAGAATTGAATAGAATGCTTGATTTGGGCCCGTGATCTGCCTTTTATGCGCGTGATCTGTGGTCACATTCGGGAGCGCTCTTACCGCTCTTCTCTCTCTCTTGGCTTTCTCGCGGAGTGGGACACGGCGAGAAAGACTTTCGTTGCGCGCGCGTCGGATGCGTCGATTGAGTAGGGGAAGCTCGCTAGTCGCTGCTCTTTCTCTCTTCTCTCTCTCGCTCGGCGTACGCGTCGCGAAGGCGCTTTCAAGCAAAATTCGCTTTAGCACCGCTGCAATACATATAAGCAGTTACGATGTGCTACTGCGTGCGTACGCGCATGTAGTATATGTATGGGTATGTATGACGCGCCACTGTGCGTATACGCGTTGCGCGCGCCAAACGGGCCTTGCCTGAGATAAGGCAAAGCTCGAGTTAGTCCTAAGCCGGCCGAGGCCGAAGCATGTTTGTATCGAGGAGCGCGTGTAGTGCTTCACATGGCAAGTATGACAGTAAAACATATGTGGCATTTCACGTCAACTCTCCCAGTGCCGCACAGCGCGGCATTATTTAGTCGAATCGCTAAATTTTTAACTCGCTGTAATAGTACCTAAATGTACCTAGAAGAAAAAAGTAACTCATCATTTCGATGGGAAATTGCCTCAGCTTTTCGCTGGGGAGGTCAGATTTTCCAAAATTGTCCATTTTACCCGGAAAAATCGCTGGGAAAACTTTAAAGTCGATTATCTCGAAAACTTCATTTTTAAGATTTTTCTAAATAATTTAGATCGAACGATTAGGAAATTTTCTATCGATAATGATATTTTCCAGAGAGGCGTTTTTTGATTTTAGCAAGATATAGCGAGAGAAAGAAGAAAAAACGTGGTTTTAGCGCGTGCTGCGCCGGTTGGGCATGCAAAAACCACGAAAAAATCACGTTTTTTCTTCTTTCTCTCGCTATATCTTGCTAAAATCAAAAAACTCCTCTCTGGAAAATATCAATATCGATAGAAAATTTCCTAATCTTTCGATCTAAACTATTTAGAAAAATCTTAAAAATGAAGTTTTCGAGATCATCGACTTTAGAGTTTTTCCAGCAATTTTTCCGGGTAAAACGGAAAATTTTGGAAAATCTGATCTCACTATCGGAAAGCTGAGGCAATTTCCCATCGAAATAATGGGTTACTTTTTTCTTCTAGGTGCATTTAGGTACTTTTACAGCGAGTTACAAATTTAGCGATTCAACTAAATAATGCCGCGCTGTGCGGCACTGGGAGAGTTGACGTGAAATGCCACATATGTGGAAATCCGGGAAACTTTTAACTTGTAAAGAACCGATGTAGAACTCGTACTGTAATTATTTAACCGGGATCTGTGACTATAATTCCATTATTATAAACTGTATTGAAAGTCATCATGCACATACTATTAGATTTTACGCGTGTAACAATGAGTATATTGAGTTATAAAATGATTTTCATACAATTTCATCACATTGTAAAAAAGAACCGGAGCCGATTTATAATTTCTTAATGATATCCAAAAATGACCGATTCACCAATCACTTTGAAAATTTTGCTTCCTCATACAAGAAGCTCTGTGATAGGCTCGAAAACGAGATTTTGAACCAGCCCTCGTAGGACAATTTGGTTTACATATTTGTAAACTAGATTGAATTCTCAACAAATGTCCGTATGTATGTATGTGTGTGTGTGTATATGTGCGTATGTTCGAGGCAAAATTTTGAAAATGTTACGGTGGATTGTATAAATTTCAATGGCATTCATTGTCGTTTGTAGTATTAATGAGGCCAGAAAAAGTTTTTTGGCAATACACGAGAAAAAAAATTGTTTTTTTCGATTTTTTGAAATTTTTTTCGTAAATTTGAAAAAAAATTGTTTTTTTTTTTCACGTAAAAATGCCGGAATTTTCAAAATTTTTTTGTTGTCTCCATGAAAACACAGCAGCCAAGCTTTAATTTAAGATCAAAAAGATAGGCATTAACCGAATATTATGAAAATTAACGACTCGAATTGAATTTTTTTTTTTTAAATTTTTTTATTTCACGGATAAATGCCGAAATTTTCACTATTTTTTTTGTTATCATCATAAAAGTTACAATCATTTTATAATTTAAAATACTTTCCTTGTTCCTTATAAATGTGCATAAGTTGAAATTTAATTAAAGATTTAAAAAACAAAAATTGTACCCTCTGAATGTTTAGGTCGACTCTCGGTCGCTCCACGGGTAAAGATTACCCTAAGCCCTCTTCGTGAGGAGTGTGGCCGGCGCGACGAGAGCTCGAGTGCGTAGAGTGTATATGTATGTCGGCGGCCGAACGAGGAAGTCGATCATCGCTACACCAAGGAGGACGACGAGGCATCCGGGCTTACTGATTCTTGTCGTATTACAGGAGGAGCAACCAACCAGACGACCAGCAATCCCGGAAGCGGAGCTCGTGGTGGTGAGTCGGGCAACGAGCTTACCGTTACGTGGTGGTTTCCCTCTAGGCCTCGCACTCGACGTGTCGCTACGCGGGAGCGCCGACGACAAGTCCTCAGGCCGGCTCGGCTTTGTGTAGTAGAATTATTAATAAACCGCGTATTTCGAGTAAATTCCTATTGGTCAGTGATTATTGTGTGAATGAGCCCGAGACCCCATTTCCTATTACTTTATGTAGGTATCGAGCGGACGGATTCGCGACGGACGGACCGACGACGAAGGGACACAGTGGCCGACAAAGGGCCGTATCCGTAAGTAAGTTCCAGGTCACAAGTATTAAGTTTTAGGTCAATATTTATTATAATTGTGATGCAGTAAATGCATCAGATGCTCCGCTGCCCGGCGAGCCCCTGTGTGATCGTTGTCGTTGGCCAACGATAATTTAAATATAGAAAAGTACTTGACGGTCGTATTTATGTTTTTAATGTGAGCGCGACGAGCGAAGGATAGAAGACCGTTGGCAGCTTGTCAACACGTGGTAGTAGAGAGACAAGTCAGTTGCCTGTGAATCGGCAAGATCGCACGATAGGGTACGGCGAGCTGTACGCAGCTTATATCGATTTTGTGTAAGTCGTGTGTGCGATACGTGGTGTGTGTGTGTTACGCGACATCCAGGGTGACCCTCTGGATGTTTAGGTCGACTCTTGGTCGAGCTCCACGGGTACGAGTACCCTAAGCCCTCTGTGTGAGGAGTGTGGCCGGCTCGACGAGAGCTCGAGTGCGTAGAGTGTGTCTTACGGCGGCCACGAGGAAGTCGATCATTGCCACGCCAAGGAGGACAACGAGGCATCCGGGCTTACAATTTCTTATCGTGTGCAGGAGGAGCACCCAGCCAGACGACCAGATCCCGGAAGCGAGCTAGTGGTGGTGAGTCGGGCAACAAGCTAGCCTACGTAGGTCGGTCTCCTCTAAGCCTCGCGCTCGACGTGTCGCTACACGGGAGCGCCGATGACGAGTCCTCGGCCTACTCGGCTCTGTATTGTTTGATAAGCGATCAATAAATAGTAGTTTATTGAACATTCGAGTCCATTAATGATTGCATGAATGAGCCCGAGTTCCCCGCTTATTATTTTATATAGGTACCGAACCCGCGGATTCACGACGGACGGACCGACGACGAAGGGACACACGTGGCCGACAAGGACCGTGGATCCGCGTAATAAAATGTAGGTCACATAATACAATTAAAAAAATATATAAACTATAAAAATGTATAAACAATTAAAAAAATATATAAATATATAATACAATTAAAAAAAAGAATGAGGAAGCACTTTGCCAATGACTTGGCAGCGGTTTTTTCTGGGTAGTTGAGGGGTTATATTTTTCAAAAAAAATTGCTACTCGTATTTAAGCTTAACACCTTAAATGACAGAAAAAGTGGATCCTTTCAACGTTCACCTGGACTACAGTATTTTTTAATCCAAATTAAACATGTATCATTTCAAAGTACTTTTCTCGTCGAGTAATTTAAAAAAAATAGAGGTTTCTAAGAATATTTTAGCACCATGTCGACTATTTTATAGATACCGCTTGCAGTACGTAAAATACCTCGTCTAAATAAAATCGAGTCTACTCAAATTGTTAAATTGATAGCGAAATATTAAATAACGCATGTCAAAACGTAAAATTTTCTGCTCTTTTGAACAAAATAGTAGTAAAAAATTTGTACTTTTGTAGCTAGGTAGATATTACGCGATTCGAATAAATAATAAGGTGTACTGTTGGGGGGTTGACGTGAAATGCTCGCTATATGTTTAAATTTTGAAGCTGCGTCTACCTAACTTGTATTCACAGTTGATATGAAATGTTCCCTTTATGTTTACTTTATAAGACGCGTCCATCTAACTTGTGTTCATATCTTTGTGATGCTGACTGTGTTTAGATTTTGCTCGTTTGTTTAGGCATCGACTACTCGCTGTACTTTCTTAACTAAGCCCATGTAATACCCGACACTTGTAAAAAGGTAAACAATACATCATCATTCCGTTCTGAAGAGTCCAACTTGCAGGACCTCTTGATCTTCGCTCCGTATTTTGTTTCTTTCTTAATTAGAAAAAGTTATCATGGAGGAAGAAAAAAAAAGATTGAAAAGAGAAGCTTCGAGAGCAAAAAGAGAGCGTGCAAAAATATTCGCATAAAAATCGCGAGAGAGTACAAAAGTTCAACGGTGTACGAAATACTCATCTAGTCAAACATCGGTAAGTAATATAAATACATTGATTATGCCGCAGCGCAGCACTGTTCAACGTAATGAATTATGTCGAGTATCGAACATTACACGCGCTCGGGTAACCGCGTAATAGTATTGCGAACGAGATTCGCTACCATATGTAAGAAATAAACGGCCGATGATTTATTGTAAATGGTAGTCCAGGTGATATTAATGCGCTTATCAGGAACATTGGAAAAAAAGCTTGCCCGTCAACTTCAGCGATCTCCGACACCACTGCTTCGACGCCTGTACGTGCAAAAACTTTTTTTTTAAGCTTTGTACGCGGGTGTATACGCGTGAATAATGTTTGAATAATGCAGTACGCAGTAGTCCAGTGTTTTGTCATGACCTCAAAATGCTTACCGATCTTTAAGCAATGCATTTGAATCTGTCTGCTAGTCTGAGTGCTTGTAGTGTCGGATCTCGTAGGAGTCGTTGTGCTGAAACTTATCAAAATATTAGCCGCGTGCAAAACTGCTCATTGGTCAGTGAAGATTCTCCCTGTTACAAGGAGAAATTTCATTTGTCTCAAGTGAACTCGTTTCTGCTGCCACAACAGAACTAGTCTCTTTGAGCTACGAGTAAGCTTTTTTCTCAATGAATGTATATTTATTACTCCAATTGTACGGGTTCACTTTTTACCTCGGTAGTCTCGAGACCTCTCGTGAGCAGTTTATATTATGCCGCGGCTACCACGCGAAATGATAAAAGACAAAAGTGACGCGCGGCGAATATCGGTTCTCCTTGAATTTGACTTCGCGGTAACTAAAAATTCGACTTGTATTAAAACATGACGTTTTAAGTCATTATTTATTTGACGAAAAATTTGTTTTTTCAAGTTTGACGGGTTTTTGATCAACCACACGCAACTGCCGCAGATGGAAATGTCATTAATTTAGACTACGAGCATAATTTTAAAGAACCATGTCTTAGAAGCGAAAGAAAGATTACTGGATACTTCAAACACGAAAAGATCAGTTTCGGAAGCTCGGGCAAACATCACACATCAAAAAAGGTTGAGACTATCTAATTCGTCCAAGAGCTTGGCAAGTAATTTATTCGAAAATGATGTGAATATAAGTGACAACAGTATCAATGATATTGAACAAATTTCTGAAAATAATCCTCAAAATAATTTGATAGATAAATTGAAAAATTCATTGCGACTAGCTTTTAACAGAGAACGAAGTTTACGGAAAATTGTTGTAAAACTAAATGAAGAAATAAAAGAACACAAAAAACAACAAATTCAGTGGAAAAATAAATATTTTAAATTAAATTATAAGTTCGAAAAAAAATATCCAATTTTAAATGAAATCAAAAGTATCGAGAAATTAGGAAAATCTGAAATTAGGAAAATCTGAAATTAGAAAAAATTTATTAAAATCAGTAGCTTTACAATCACAGCTAAAAAATGATAAAAGCAAATGTCACGATGAATTTCAAAAATCTTGTTTTTCCAAACTCATTTCTGGACGAATTATAAAAAAACATGTACGTAAGAATAACATGAAATTTTTACATACTCCTTATATGCAGAGGAAATATTGTGATTGGACAAAATTAATTCAAAAACGCTCAAATAATAAGCGACAAGAGTTGAGAGAGCGTTTAAAAAATATTATTCAAAATTATTTAGAGAGACATGAAAATTCATCAATTTCACCGGGAAGCAATGATACGATTGTGAAAAATAAAGTCAGCAAAAGAAAACGATTTTTGACTGACACGATCGATGATCTTCATAAAAAATTTATTGAAAATGAAAATGTTATTATCATTAGAACTTTATTTTTATCAACTTAAGCCGTTTTGGATTGTAAAAAAGAAAATGAATGAACGAGATACTTGTTGTAAAATTCATGAAAATTTTCAGTTTTTATTAGATAAATTACATCGCTATAAAGTAGTAAAAGCTCATACGTCGAGTCAGTTTCTGCAAGACGTTAAGTGTAAAAGAGAATCAAATATCTGCATGTATACAGAGTGTACATTCTGTCGCGAAAAATGTGTCCTAAAACGTAATTTCAAAAAGACAAAAACTTTTTATTATAAGTGGGTACTCAATAAAGAGAAAAGACTGGGTAAAAACGATAAAATATTTGATGTTAATGTGCCAAAAAAATCAACGATAGTTGCTACGCTTCCTGAAATTATTGAACAATTAAATCTATCCTTACCTACATTCTCGCGACATCATTACGATACAAACCATCAGCTGAAATTTTTTAAACAAAATCAATTAAATTTACGCGAAGGTGAAATACAAATTGTAATTGACTTTTCCGAAAATTATATATGTAAATATCTGGACGAAATCCAGTCAGTACACTTTGGGGCCTCAAAAATACAATTGTCTCCTCATACTGGAACATTTTTTTATAAAAAAAATAGATAAAAAAGAGATTCAATGTTCGTCGTTTAGTACAATTTCAAATAATTTATCCCACGATGCTGTAGCTATTTGGGCACATCTAAAGCCTATATTTGAATTAGTAAAAAGAACTGTCCCGAATCTAAACGTGGTACATGTTCGAAGCGATGGCCCATCGACCCAGTATAAGAATAAGACGAATTTCTTTCTTTTTAAATATTTTTGTAATAAATATAATTTGAAGTATGCGTCTTGGAATTTTTCAACTCCAGCACATGGCAAAAGTAGTGCCGATGCCGTTGGAGGAAACGTACGCTCTAGCGATGATCACGTCCTTCAAGGCAATGATGTTATTTCAGTTGAAGATTTTATATGAGCTGTAAATAGGTCTTCGGAGAAAATTGATATATTTCCCATTCAAATGGAAGATATCGAAGAAGTTAAAAAACTTATACCCTCTAATTTGAAACCAGCACCTAATTCCGCAAAAATTTTCAATTAATTTGGAATAATGCGAATCACATTCGTTCAGACTTAATTATTTGTCGTGTGCTCATGCTTTAAAAAAATAATTGTGAGCATTATGCATTAAAACCAGAAATTTGGAATTTGGATGAAATTTCTGAAAGAATTACGAGACGTAAAAAATGATTTACGCATTTATACTTATAAATTTAAGATTTCTTATGAAAGTATAGCTTATGTGATTATTTAAATAATTTTTTCAACAAATTATATTTTGTTTATAATTATAAATAACAAAAGATTTATGTAAACAATTTTTGAACTTAGAGAAAAGATCTGTTAAATTTCAAAACGTAAGAAATTATTTATGCATTTATTGTTTATATGACGCAAGTTATTGTTTAAAAATCGTTATTTATATAATTTTTTCAAAAAATTATGTTTTATTTATAAATGTTAAAATTGTTTGTGATAAAAGGTTTATTTAAAAAAAATCACAGTCCTTTTTCATTTTTATTACATTCAGTGAGAATGCGAAAACGGAAAATGAACAATTATCATACTATTTGCTTTAAAAAAATGACCGATTGTTTAAGACCATAAGCCTTGTTTTTTTATCACTTTTCAAGTTCAAAAGTTGACAAAAAAGCATATTACGCATGCGTGCTCCAAAAAAAATGTTTTTTTTTTAATCGGAAAGTAAAGTTTCTCGGATTTCCACATATATAATCAAAAAAACTTAAAAAAAAGTAGCGATGACACGCTCTCCCCATATACTTCGTGTTTTAGAACCTTAACGTCCTTTACATTTTCTTCGAAAATAGATAAGCGATATCAAAAATCTGAATAAATCGACAGATTCGTCGGAAAAAATCGAATCGATATGACATATTACGGTATCCGAATAATACACATTACGGATCATATAGAGATAAAATAGTTACAGTTTTCACGTTCTCCGTGGTCTAAAGTTTTTTCGCAGTCTCACGTTTTTGTGTTCTATCGGTGCGTTGTTTACGCGTTATAATTTTCTGGTGTTTTGAATTTTTGGTGTTTTGAAGGTACAAATCATAGACAATTTTGCATTATTAATTAACATATTCAGACTGTCGACTGCCTGAGTACAGCAAATAAAGAACAGGTCTTACTTTTTTTTGTAGTCTCACGTTTTTGTTAGTCTCACGTTTTTGTGTTCTTACGCTGCATGTTATTATTTCTGGCGTTGATACTTTTTGGTTTTTTGATACTACGGCGCATTGACGATTTGCTATCTCAATCGTCAGATCGGATTATCGATTTTTCTGAAGATGGTAATTGAAGTACAGGCCTCAAGTTACTGTGGTCTCATTTTTCGCAGTCTCACGTTTTTTGTATCTCACGAAAATCGACCCGGGCGGCTCGCTTAATGAACTAGATCGAAATCCGACCTAGGCGTTCTACGATAAAATTACTTTAATAAATACCACTTTGGTTGTTAGATAATTGAGCTATGAAGATGCGTGTAGGCAGCAGCTTTTTAAAAGTAAATCAAAGTATCAATCAAGTGACAAAGACCATTATTAAAATTCAGAATAAACAGTTCAAAATATCAGGTACCTTATTCCATCATGGTCAAAATTTTCCTGAAGGCTACTATACTAATATGTTACGCATACAGAAACACTGGATTTTCGTAAAAGATTAATGTTTACAAAAAAATTGTGGCCACGATCCTCTAATAACGTATACATTGTTTTTCGAGAGCTCCATTAATGATAACGCTGCTTTATTTTTTTAAATATCTTTTACTGGCTGAATAGTAGTGGTAATTATTTTCTTCCAAAAGATTACTTACAGCAAGTATGACAGTCTGGGCCTTAGATTGTAAATGGCTTATTTTAAGATTTTATTTCACTTGTTTGCAATATTAATTTTAAAGTTTTATCCTGAACATTTTACATAATTACTTGGTTATGATTTTAATGAAATGAATTACATTCTGTCAAGTATTTAGTGTCATATATTTCTCACTTTCATTACTCACTTTTATAACTATACTCAGCAATTATCCATTAGCAGTTATTTTAACTCTACTTTGAATAATACTCATCTATGATATTATTGAAATCAAATAAATTTTAGCAAGTATTTGAAAAAAAAAATTCATGTCATGACTGTATTATATAAATGAACAATGACTTTTGCTAGACAAATTACAACTAGTGGTAATACTTTTTTCAAAAAGTACATTTATAAGCAAGTATGATAGCTTGATAGATTTTTAATAATTACTCACTTATGATTTTAATAAAATCTAATCCCACGAATTATTTATATTTTAGACTACAAAATAACTCCCTTATGATATAATATATTCAAATATGATATTTCTTTGAAACAATGTTTTAATTTTTTTCTTGCTTGAAATTTTTTACTTATCTATATTCGCACAGATAATACTTTTTTTTCAAAAAGTACATTTGTAAGCAAGTATGACAGTCTGGTCCCTGTAGTTCAAATCATAATCATAACTATAAAATACAATGCTATTATAACATCTACAAAATAACACTCTTATGATAGAATTATTTTATTATTTCCCTATGATTATTATTTTTATTATGTACATTGTTTTATTTTGTACATCTTCTTTTCTACATCTTTTTCTACATTTCTTTTGTACATCATCAGGAGGATCTTAAAAACAATGGCTTGGTGGTCGCTACTTGTGTAGGTATTGCTAACACGCCAAAACTTGACTCGATCGTAGAGCGAGACACCGGCAAAGGAAAGATCAACTATAGATCCTCCCCGTGGACACACAATTCCTTCTGCCCCACTTCGTTAACCAGGCATTAAAGTCGCCAGCCACGAGGATCTGGGTTTTTTCTCTGGTCTTGTAAACAATATTGGACAATAGGCCTGTGAATTCTTCGTGGGAGAGTCTAAGGGGCGCATATATGCTTAAGATATATATTCCAGCTTTCTGTCAGCCCAGGTATAAAAGTGACTCTGCCCAGAGGAGCACCGTTGCCCCCACACCCCCCACCCCCGCGCACCCAGATTGCCGCTTGGTTGTCGGAATCCGAAATCCAGATGTGCGGTGGCGTTAGAGGCCTGTGCTGGTCACACAGGATTGCCAAATCAATTCTCATCTTTTCCGCCGTTCGCAAGAGCAAATTTTGAGCGGTCTCGCAGTGGTTAAGTTGGAGGATGCGATTCCATTTTATTTCCATTATAAACCTCGCACGAACTTCTTGGCGAGCGGGCAGCCCACACTAAACGAAGCATGGGTCCTTACATGGTCACTCCGGTAGAGAAGACAAAAGGGCACATTTTAGCAATTCTCAGCCATGTGGCCGTCCTGACCACACCGGTGGCAACACGCCCTGCAGTCTGGACCCTGGCATCGGGCTGCGATAAGTCCCGGCTCCCAACACCGGTAGCATCAGCGAACCTCGTTCCTTCCGTGGATGCGGCAGTTAACCCATCCAACCCTAATGCGCCTCAAGCTTGATGGCTGTAGCAGCCAGCTGGTACGGCAAGGTAACGACGGCAGTCTGGGTCCTCGCGAAGGCTTTTCGTAGAGATCTGACCGCGTTTAGACTCGCGGCACCATTTAGATGAGTTTGAAGGGCCCCGCAAATCTCTTCTCTCGTTGTGACCTCGTCGAGATTTTTAATCTCGATCGTGGTCGCTGAAGTTCAAACAGTTGAACCCAGCTCTCCAATTGCGCTGTCCAGCTTCCTTTATAGCTCGCCAGGGCTGACGCACGCCTTGTTGAGCTGCAGCAGGAGTCCTCCGCCAGCACTGCGTCGGACCTTGTTGATGCTACTGAACAAGTCCTGCAGCGTCGGCTCCGATCTCAGGAGCTTCAGGATTTCCGCATAGGACTTTGCATCCTCCGCCTTGGTTCCTCCGTCTATAAAGGCAGCTGGCATGGCTCCAAAACATGACTGAAAGATGTACTAGACTGGAAACAACATACTTGGGTATAGCACGCCTCACTGCACTAGGTAATCTCTGCTCTCTCGAGCGCCCCCTCAAACCAACTAAGGTTAGTCTGCCCTTAAGAGAGTTATGCGATAGTATAATTATGCAGTAGAATGGAGGTGCCGGAGGAGCAAGATGAGCGGAATTGCTGGTACTGGCTAGCAGTCCCTTTTGCCAACAGTGGGTTCGTGTCACGTCAACACGTATCATCGGTATCGCCGTGACACCTAGGATCTCCTTTTGTCAACTCACGGGTCGCCACGCACGGCAGACACGGCGGTAGTTGTAACACTAACACAGGGATCCCTACAAGTTTCTAACATCCTGGTCAGATATACCTTAGTTTTTAACGAAGTTAATGCTCCTCCCCCTCCTCCTTTTTTGTCTCTTGAGTGCCGGGCTTGGGACCAGCGTAGCGGAGTTGTCCGAACCCTGTGCGATGCCGTCTCTCAATTGTCGTATCCAACTTTCGTCTTCTGCGTGGTCTAATATTGCTGGCGTCTCCTAGCTCCAGATGGTTGCTGCATACAGAAGGATCGAGTCGACAATGTGATCATAGAGCTTGCATCGGCTACTTCTAAGCCCACCGATGTTGGGCATGATCTTCGCGAGGGCTTCAGCCACTGTTGCTGCCTTTTTGCTGACAATTCGGAGATGTTGGTGGCACCTTAGCCTGGAGTCAATGTGTAGGCCTAGATAGCAGATGTAGGAGGATGACGTTATACCGCAGTCGTCTACTGTGATGGTGATGGTTTCCATGTGTGTCTGTGTGTTTTTTTTTTCTACTCCACCCCATTCGAACACTCATGGGTAACCGTCACTAGGCATTACTTCGGTGAGGCTGGGGTGAGTTGAGCATTTCTGCTACTTCGCTGTTAGTCGTTTCCATACATCCCCCATCAATCGTATAGTGATATGCGACGATTAGGGGTTCGGGAACCAGAAGCGTCGTCTTCTTCTTACAGCATCGTCCGGATTGCTTTTACGCCTCTTGTGCCTCTTGCCTCAGTCTGGTGACGACTGATTGCACGAAAGACGCTACCGCCATCCAATTGCCTGCGGTTTCGAGCATGAGCCTGACGATGTTTTCAGGCTCAATTTCTTCTTAGAGGACTTGTTAAAGTCTCTCCCTCTCTTCGTAAAATCGCGGGCAGCGAAAGACGCATGCTCCGCGTCTTCTATTGTGGTAGGGCAGGCTGGGCAGAGTGCGCTAAGGGTGTCGTCATAGCGCTGGCTATGGCTTCTGAAGTAGCCATACCCGGACAGGAGTTGTGTGAGATGGTAGTCAACTTCTCCATGTCCCCTCTCGAACCATTCCGTGATGTTCGGAATTAGCCGGTGTGTCCATCGGCCCTTTGAGGCCTGGTCCCACCGGTCCTGCCACCTGTTTAGCGTCTCTCTTCTTTCTTCCTCCTTGACGTCCTCGGGGTGGCGCTTGTATATGCGCGCTCGCTCATCCGCTAGCAGCGCGAGCAGTTGTACGCCGACTATCACCGACATTATGCTGCAGTCGCCCACAGTGATGGTGATGGTCTCCATTTTCTTCCTGCTACTGATGAGAAGGGCCTCGGTCTTGTGGTCGGCCGTTTCTAGGCTGAGATCTTGAAGCGCGCCACGCACCTGCGCGATGGCAGAGTTCAGATCGTGTTCGATCTGCCACAAGTGCTTGGCTACGGCCACCAAGGCGATGTCGTCCGCGAAGCCTACGATCCTTACGTTGCCTCTGAAGTTGAGGCGCAGAACGGTGTCGTACATGACGTTCCACAGGATGGGCCCCAGACAGATCCTTGCGGAACGCCTGCTGTGACTCTGTGGGTCTCTGGTCCGTCGTCCGTATCGCAATCAAGCAGCCTCGCTGAGAGATAGCTTCTGATTATTCTCAGCAGGTACTCAGGTACGCGCATTCGGCGTAGCGCGGCGTTGATGTTGTTCCACCGAGCCGAATTAAACGCGTTCCTCACGTCGAGGGTGACCACGGCGCAGTACTTCTTGGTGCCGCGGTTCCATCTCTTGCCCGCGATGGCCTCTCGGGCGGTGGCGATGACGTTCTCGATGGCGTTGATCGTCGATCGCCCCTTCCGAAAGCCGTACTGGTGATCTGAGAGGCCCCCAGGGCTCTCAGTAGTGGCTTCGAGGCGGTCACAGATGATTCTTTCGAGAATCTTGCCCGCTGTGTCCAGCATACACAGCGGTCTATACGACGATGGTTCTTCGGGTGGCTTGCCTGGCTTTGGCAGCAGGACAAGCCTCTGTCTTTTCCAGCACGCGGGAAAGACACCGGTTCGCAGACACGCCGTGTACACCTGCAAGAAGATGTCAGGGTGCGTGGCAATGGCGATCTTGATAGCGGCGTTTGGTACTCCGTCCGGCCCAGGCGCAGTGTTATCCTTGATCCTCCTGCATGCTCCTCGGAGTTCTTCCATGGTGACGGCTGGTACAATTGCTCCTGCTTGGAGTGGTGGTGGCAGAGCTGGCTCGTCAGGCACACGAGGGAAGAGAGCACACTATGCGGCGCACCATGGTCGGTGAGCTCGGTGAATTTGCTCTCGATCCTCTGAGACGGGACATGACTGTCTCGTATGGTTTGCCCCATACGTCCTCGTTGACCTCGTCGCACAGTTTGTTCCAGCATAGGCGCTTGCTGGTCTTGATAGCAGCGCGCAGGAGACGTCTGGCGGAGGTATAGCTCGCTCGGCAGGCGTCTTCATTTGGCCGGCCACGCGCTCTCTGGGCAAGCCTTCGCGCTCGCAGACATGAGCGCCGGAGGTCAGCGATCTCGCTTGTCCACCAGTATACTGCGCCACGACGACGTCGTCGACCTGCCTTGGTCATAGACGCGTCGCATGCACTGGTAATGGCAGCCATGAGCCTTGTTGCCATCTCTTCTGTAGGCCCGGGTGGAACCGCGGCACCGGCCATCATGGCCGTGAGGCACTCCGTGTCGAGGCTGCGCGCGTTCCACTTGCAGCTTTGGCGCGTCGCGGGTCCAGGCGGTCTGGCGATCTCTATCTCAAACACGATAGCCTGATGGTCGCTATGCGTGTAGAGCTCGCTTACGGCCCATGATGTAACTTGGGAAGCGAGTGTGTCGCTGGCGAAGGTGAGATCTACGACCGAGTAGCCCAGTGCACCGGTGAATGTTGGTGTATCTCCGGTATTCAGCAGTACAGCTTCGAGGGGGGCGAGCGCGTCCAGGAGAGTGGTGGCGCGCTGTCTCGTCGCTCGGCATCCCCACTCCGTTGACCAGGCGTTGAAGTCGCCAGCAATGATGAGCGGTCTCTTGCCCCGGGCTTCCTCGGTGATGTTGGTGAGAAGAGCGGAGAATTCTACATCAGCGAGTCTTGGTGGTGCGTAGACGCTGAAAAAGTAGATTCCGCTGATACGGGCCCAGGTGAAGAAAGGACGCGCTCTTGCCGGGTGCTCCTGCACCAGGCTACCTCCCTGCACCCAGATGGCGGCTTGGCTGTTGGCATCGGCGAGCCATGTATAGGGTGGATCGAGGTTTATACTGATCACAGACTATGGCCACGTTGATGCGCTGCTCACGGATGGCTCAGGAGATCCTGAGCAGCCTTGCAGTGATTGAGGTTAAGCTGTATAATCCTCATCATCGGCGGGCTTGAGTGTTCTTCTGTGCAAGAGGGCAGTACGGCCTGTGGACGCATGGTCGTGGGCAACGCCTTGTTCTCGGCAGAGAACGCACATTGGGTTGTTCTTACAGTCCTTTATTTGGTGGCCTGCTTGTCCGCAGCGGAAACAGTGCCCGAGCGATCAGGTCCCTTACACGGGCTGAGACGTGACCAGGGCTCCAGCAGCGGTAGCAGCGCGGAGCATCCTCGCGACCACGGATGCGGCAGTTGACCCAGCCAATCCGTATGTGGCCGAGTTTCAGTGCCTTGCGGCTAGGTCGTCCGGGAGCGCGGCACAGCCGCCTGCGTTCCAGCGTACGCTTTCCGTAGTGTCCTGACTACTTCCTTGTTGAGGCTCGGGGCGCCCAGCGATTGCTCAGCGCGTCGGCGATCTCCTCCTTGGTGGCACACTCATCGAGATCCCTGATCTCGATCATGGTAGTATGCTGTAGAGCGCTGGCAGTGGCCGCATCACCGAGGACTTGGTCCAATTTCGCGCCAAGAGTGGAGGCATTGTCCACGTTTTTCTTGAGTTGCAGCACCAGGGCGCCAGCACTGCGTCTGATGTTTTGGACGCTGCTCCCGACTGATTGCTGCAACGTCGGGTTCGCCTTGAGAGTTCGCAGGATGTCGGCATACGAAGACGCGTCCTTCGCCTTGATGACGATTGCGTCTGGTCGATGATGAACTCTTCGCTGCGCTGGCCGTGGCTTCGGCAGTTGCCAGGCGCGAACAGATCCAGATGTTGTTGTTGCCGTCTGATTGCGCTGGCGTTGACGACGATGGTCGACGAGTACAAATCCGTCTTGGTCTCCGACATCGTTGTTGTTCTCGTCAAGCCGCTTGGATGCGGCTGTCACGGCATGGCGCTTGGGTGTTGCGTGAGTCGCCAGCGGTGACGTTGCAGGCCGCTTACCAGTTGCATTGACCGGGAATATTGGAGAAGTACAGACCGCCTTCTCGGCAGAGGGAGGTCGAGGCGGTACTTGCTTCTGCTTCGTCTTCTTGAGCGCCGAGATGGCCCGCTCCAGGCTTAATGAGTATTTGATAACCTCCTTGTGGAGGTTATTTTTTCCAAAGATGAACGTATTAAGGCCCTCCACAAGTCCTTCTATACGAATCATTTTCTCTTCGTAGCTCCCGGTCGCAAACTCTGCGGGGGTCGGGAGCGGGGCATCTTTTGCTAGCAGAGGGGCGCTGATGACTCCGTGTGTTGGCCGCCGCAATCACCGCAGAGGAGGTCATCGTCTTCGTCGGCATCGACGGCAGCGAGCCGCTCTCCAGCTGGCTCGTCTTTCCGACTTCGTCCGTCGACCCAGGCGCCTGCTGATCCTGCTGCCCGTCGCACATGGCTGCCGACTCGCCGCAAGCCCACACGACAGCACAGAGAACCGGCACCACGGAACGTAACGCGCACTCACACTAACGCGCGCGACTCACACCGATGGTACTAGCGCGGGAAACACTGTGGTAATAACACTAGAAACTGACACACGATGCAATATAGCCTGCTACGGCTGCACACACACAGCGACGGGGCTGCACACACACATGCACCGACGCGGCGCGCCACAGCGAACGCGTAGCACTCACACACGCACCTTGATTCAGCGTGTATCTACACAAAAAAGATCGAGAATACCGGAGCACGAGCAGAACACGTCCTGCTTGATTCGCTCTTCAGACTCAACTCGTGTGTGTGTGTGTGTGTGTGTGTGTGTGTGTGTGTGTGTGTGGTGTGTGTGTGTGTGTGTGTGTGTGTGTGTGTGGGTGTGTGTGTGTGGTGTGTGTTGTGTTGTGTGGTGTGTGGTGTGTGTGTGTGGTGTGTGTGTGTGTGTGTGTGTGGTGTGTGTGTGTGTGTGTGTGTATGTGCGTATGTCCGAGTCAAATCTTGAATATATTGGTGGATTGTAGAAGTCAATGGCATTCATTGTCGTTTGTAGTATTAATGAGGCCAGAATAGTACTTTACGATACTAGTGGCATAAGTAACACTTTTTTGCACGGCGTAGTTTAGGGCCCGAGCGTAGCGAGGGTCCTAATAGCTGGGCCGAAAGTGTCCCCATGGCACGAGTACGTACAACATTTGATAGCACTGTGCCAAGTTCACATTTATGCCCCCTTTTCCGATGCATAAGTTGCACTTTCTGGTACCGCAAAGTTAGGTTAGCGCACGAGCGTATGCGAGTGCGATGCGAACGTAGCGGTGCCATAATGTGCGACTTATGCCACCGAAAAGCGTGCCATAAATGTGAACTTATGCCACACAGTGCTATAAAAAGTTTTTTGGTAATACACAAAAAAAAAAATTTTTTTTTCGATTTTTTTAAATTTTTTCGTAAATTTGAAAAAAAAATGGTTCTTTTTTTTTCACGTAAAAATGCTGGAATTTTCAAAATTTTTTTATTTGTCACCATGAAAACACAGCAGCCAAGCTTTAATTCAAGACTAAAAAGATAGTCATTCGCCAAATATTATGAAAATTAACGACTCGAATTGAATTTTTTTTTTTGTAAATTTGAAAAAAAAATTTTTTTTATTTCACGGATAAATGCCGGAATTTTTTTTTGTTATCATCATGAAAGCAGAGCAGTTCAGCTTCAATTTAAGAACAAAATTGAAGACGATGTTCAGCCTACCGTTCCGGTGTCTAGCCATAAGAATGACAATATGGACCAGGACCTGGTATTTCTTATCACCAATGTTCTTAACAAAAATTCAAAACGCGTCACTTTGTCGTCACCAAAACTTTCAAAACTACACAAAATTCTACTTTTCCGTTATTGCGCACTACAGAATCTGGCCTCTTGTCTAGGCGTCAACTTCACCGTCTAATGAATTTCGTCAAAAAAAAAATTTCTTTCTGCAAATTTTGTATCCAACACAAAAACATTTTTCATTACTTCTACATTTTATAATTTTAAAATACTTTCCTTATAATGTGCATAAGTTGAAATTTAATTACAGATTTAAAAAACAAAAAAATTTTCTTTTACAAATTTTGTATAGATTTTTAAATTTATTAATATTAAGTTTTAGGTTAATATTTTTTAATACAATTAAAAAGAATGAGGAAGCACTTTGCCAATGACTTGGCAGCGGTTTTTTTAAGATTATAAATAGATCTTCATTATTTATTTCATTTTCAGAGAAAAAATATGCAGACATAATAAATTTTTGCTGAGCAAGGAACCAAGCCCCCATTTTCCCATAAGAGCAATTTTTCCGTATTTGCGGAACTTGTTTGGAACTAAACTCCCGCGAATGCGGAGCTTCGCTTGTATATCTTTTTGAATGACATATCAAACAAGTGGTACCAAGTAATGGCCCCAAAAAACTAAGATAATAAAAATGTTATCAGAGAAAAATTTCTTAATGCTACATATAAAAAGGAGTATTAATTCGACTCTTACGATGTTTCTTGTTGAGCTTAAATAGTCTGAAGAACGATGTTTTTTTTTCAATTGTATGTCTATGGTTTCAACATCAATCTCATCATCCGTAACTATCGGTTCTGCTTTGTGCTGAAGAGGTATCGATGTTTTTAAAGATTGTACAGAAGTTTGTATTTTCATCTCATCAAACGAATTGCTAATAACTGGTTGGAATGCTGATTTATTTATTGGATCGTTAAATGCCGAAACAATTTGTGGAGATCCAGTTTCTCCACTACACAAGCTTTTCGTTGAACCTTGTGAAAAAATTCGAAATAGGTTTAAAATGTAACACAATGAAAATGTTGTTATCAAATGTATTAACTTAGTTGTTTAAACGAATCAAATTCATTCCTGATATATTGTCAAATCGCTTTCTCTAAAAAATCTGATCAATCCTACATTTGTTTTCCGTTGACAAATAAACAATTTGATGAAAGAACAGACTCAAAATATCTCGGCAGCAGAATAAAGTTCTCAACTAGTTCAATGTAGCAAGTGCGGCAGCCAACTGCAGCGCACAGCGCAAACCAACTGTATACACTGCCGTCAATTACTATTACGTAAGCCAAAACGGAGTAAACTCCAAATTGTCGTAGCTCAGTCAGATATTTAAAAAAGTAAATCTAAAATATTAAATTAGCTGTCTATGGACATTGGACATCCATCAGAAGTGAAAATTTCTCTAAAATTAATGAACTGAAAGCATCAAATTATGAAAGAAAAATCTTAAAAATTTCAAATAAAAAGAATGAAAAATGAAGTCTTGAAAAAATTCTGATAGAATCTGAAAAAAAATTAAAGTTTAATCAAGTCAAAATGTAATTAAAAAGGAAACATTTCATGTTGAGAAAACTTGAATGAAATTCCAGACCATTGACACATTTTTTAACCAAATTTTAATGAATACTTTCAACTATTGTAAATTTCGTTAGTAAGTGCTTAATTTGCAAACAATTTTATTACTTAAAAATATTTGATTAAATTTTTTATAGATGTCTTTCAATCAGTTATATTAGTTTTCGGTAGTAAGTGCTGAGGCCGCTGACGCAGCCTAGACTCACACTTCCTCAATTACCAATCAAACGCGATTGAACAGAATTATATTTTACGCTATCACGTGTATATTATTTACTGCGTTTCATGAATATAAACATGAATGAAAAGCAAATATAAGTGAAGCGCGAGCCATACAAGAGTCCTATAATGTGTTTAAACCTTCAAATCCTTCTACTAAAAATTGTCCTACGTGCTTTTTTCACAACTATACAGCCGTTTTACTGCAAAAACGATCATAAAGGCGGAAAAAACTTTATACTCCAAAAATTAGTTTTCATGTGAACAATAAAAAGCAATAATTACGATAGATTTCTGAACAATTTTTTTTTTGATTTTTCATGCATGTTAACCCACTAACGCCCAAAAGGACGACATTTTTTGTTCGCGATCAATACGTTTTTTTCCATGTTTAGAGACTTGAAAATACCTTGCACTTACATAATAGTATGTATGTGCGAAGTCTTTTCAAGGTCTTAAACATGGAAAAAAATTGAACAACAAATTTCGTCACTTTGGGCGTTAGTGGGTTAACATGTATGAAAAATAAAAAAAACTGTTTAGAAACCGATCGTAACTATTGCTTCTTATTGTACTAAAAACCACCTTTTTTGGTTTATAAAATTTTTTTCACACCCTCTTGGACGCTGTGTACATGTTAATGAATAAACTAGTATATTGCGACCCTTGGCCAGAAATACATATTTTCTGCCTATGGGTCGTATACTATTTTTCTTCCTCCTGCTGAAAAGTAAAAATGATTATTTGCTAATAAGAATTGTAAAAAAAGTTACAATGCCACCTGACTTTTGTAAGACTGAGGTGAAGCCGACCTTTCACAGGTTGGGGCGGTCATGATAACTTACGTTAAAAAGAGTTCAAAGATAGCTATTTATAATAAGAATTTTATGTGTAAAATAAATAATTTTAAAATTGTGTTATGTATCATGTTCTTCAAAATCAGTATCGCATTCTTTTCATTCAGAAATAACATATCGCTGCTTATTTACTGGCAAAGAGCTTCCTCATAAAAAATTCTATTAATGAAAGGGTTTGGTTATTAAAGAGAAAATTCCTATATGACCGAAAAGTATATATCATCTGCTTCGTGAAGCAAAATCGCTTTCTTGTCACCTCCAGTACGCCAGCCCGATAGTCTGATATCTGACTGTCTATATGCGCAAATCACCTCAGTCGGAGTTTACACCAATATTCACCCAAAAAGATCTAAATTTAGTGGCCTTGCAATTATAATTTCATTTACGTACTCAGTTGAGCTGGGCTGTCTCTTTCCTGTATTTTTCTGCTTTCAATTGTTCTCTAATATCTCTGAATATTTGGAATTTGTTTTCATTCGGTCTCAAGCTTTCTTGTGTTAACTTTACTTACTGACATTTTTACTGATTTATATATAAATATTACCCCCATTGCTTTGTAATTGACTTTGTATTATACTTTTGTATATTAGTTCTTGTGGGCCACATGGGGTTCTACCCCTCAGGGTTGTAAAAGTTTAAATCAATTTTGAATTTAAATCCAGTTTAATTCACCAATCAATGTTGATTTTTTATTTTTTATTCAAGTGATTTTAATTTAAGAATCAATTTCGATTTGTGATTTAAATCTTTCATGATTTAAATCAAATGTCATGCCTCTTGTTTCTTTGATTGTTCATGCTCCAGGTATTTAAAATAGATAAGAGTGAACTTCTTGTGTACCAGGTACCATAAAATCCCAAAAAATGTTGGGAAAGATGTGTGATCCGAGGTTGGAAAGCTCTCCTTGTTAGAGTAAAAATATAGTCCCATTGACTAATGAAGAATCAATTACTTTTACGTTATTTTTTCTATTTATAACTAAATTATAAGGGATCTATGAGATAATAAAAATTAAATATTTTCCAAGAATAATGTAAATGTTGATTACAAACCCTTTATTATGAATGTAACGGTGGGATTAGGTGGTGGCTTATAATGATAAGTCGTAAAAATTTAGCAACAAGTATTTGTCGATTTATTAATAAAACTAAGAATTAATTATTTACAAATATAGCAAATAAATGCAGCAAACAAAATGATTAGTGTAGAGCAAAAAGAATAGAAAGCAATAAATTTGATTAAGCAACAAGAAACAAGTATGCAACAAAAGATTATTATTTGTAGCTAGTATTTAGCAATCTAACAAAAACAATTAGCGGTAGCCAAGAAGGAAGGTGACAGGCAAAGCGGACACAGGTGCGTCGGGTTATCCTTTGGTTAGATGGGACCGGATGGTCGGTACCTGTAACAAAGTGAGTGTCGGTTCGTCCACGACGAACGTCGGAGTATCCACGGTACAAGTGTCACACATAAACAGCCCCGGGTCGGTCGGTGTGGAACGGAGAAACGGAACGGGGATCGGATCGGGGTTGCTCACTTGTGCCCACGAGAGTTGGAGAGAGTGCGTGTGCTTACGAACTGAAAGGTATGATCGTGTTACGTGTGCTCACGTACACGGCTTAATGCGTGTACTCACGTATCAAGAATCGAGCTTCTCACCTCGTGTGCTCACGATGTGTCGCTCGCCTTGGCCTGAGCCGAATCTGCCGTACCGCCGCGACTCGCCGGTTTATAAAGGCGGGCGCCAGCGGTGGGGGCCGTGCGTTGCCTAGCAACGCGTGTATATGAGTGAGGCCCGATGCGTGAAAAACTCTTACATAAACAGGAAAATATAAAAAAATTTTGAAAATTTGATACCTGGAGAAACTCAAAAGGAAGAAACCCAACAGAACCACAACGTCCTGGAGAAGTCCGCTCTGATTGATTTTAATCTCCTGGAGCCTAAAAAACCTAAAAGAGCTATAACGTACACGACATTCACTCTTGGCTATTTTAATGCCTGGAGCATGAACAACTCAAAGAAACTGGAGGCATGACATTTGGTTTTCAGTCATGAATGATTTAAATTGATTAAGAAAAATTGATTCGTGATTTAAAAGATTTAATTCATAAATCAATTGTATTTATGATTCATAGTGTTTTTTAATTCATATTTTTACAACCCTGCTACCCCACGGTCCGTTTTAAATAAAAACTCAATAACTCAAGTGAGGCCGTGTCCGAAGAGGAGCGTGCGAAGTCGCCATCGATGACTCCGAACAAGTAGTCGGCCAGGTCTTGTTCAGCTGCTATTCACCTAAGATGCTTAGCAACCACGCACTCTAGCTACGACAGGACCAGCCTCGCCACGGCAGCGGTCATCGCGCTCAAGAGCTTGAAGGCTTGTGCAATCGGGTAAAGGTCAGCCATGTCAGCCAGCGATAGGAGCCCCCGACCGCCCTTTCGGGTGGCAGAAAGACCACCTCAGCGCTGGCCCGCTGTGGCAGGTGCATCCACTCCTCGGCGAGCTTTTTGAACACTCTGCCTCACTCAACGGACCCTTTTCCACGTGTGATCCCTGTAGACACAAGTCCAGCCACTGCAGAATAAATGTTGACGCGACCTCGAACTTTTGCCAAGGCGCGAGAAGTGACTGATCATTTTGCGGAGATCGTCGACAAGCCCGCCAATCGACGAATCGGGAGTTTGTCGCACCTGGAAGTCGTTGGGCACACCTAGATATTCGTTGGCCTCGCCTTTTTGCATAGAGCGCATCTCCGACCCCTGAATGGAAGAACGCGTTTCCCAGACCCTTGCTGTCCCCGCGCCCTTCAAGTGCAGAGTTGGACTCTTGGAAGGATTAAAACGAAGCCCGACAACCACTTGCTGCTCGCTGACGATGGTGTTGTTGCTATAATCATCCGTGTCGCTTATGCTGGGCAATCGATGCCTGGCTACTCGACGAGTGCGCACAATTTCTGGACATGGTGAATTTTCTTCATGTCTGTCTTCTCCAACTCTTCTCTCTTGCGACGATCTGCTCGGCACAACGCTTCGACTCATGCCTACTAATTCGGTGGCAGTGGCCCTATCATTTTGACTAGAATTTCTACTATTGTTTACATTGTTGCCACTGCCGCTCGTGATACTATTATTATTATTATCATTATTATTCTTGCGAGAGCTATTCGACTGTGCCACTTGTGTGGCACCCCTAGCCATCACGGATTCAACCTGCACTGCTTCATGCTTTTTTTATGTGTGCACCTACGTCCTTCAGGGAATATTTTTCCATCAAAACGTACCCGCATATTTTGCCGCTGGCTTTGATTTTATTAATTGCTACATTGAGCTTAAATTTCAAGTGTTTCGTCAGCTGAGCCTTACGGCTTTCACCCGTGAAGGTGCCACATCTGCTGCCGTTCCGCCTGGGTGGTAGGGCAGAGCTCGCATACAAGGCTCTCTGGAAACGGCTCATACATTACTACGAATTCATTATTATAATTAAAATTCATATCAATATCGATTAAAGCCACGCTGCGGGGCTTATGATTGAGTAAAGGAATATATTGAAATATGAAAACCGTGATGCAGTGAGGTGTAGTTTTTTACACCAAGTAGCACCACGGGGATGAAGGGATGCAATGCAGGTTAGCTGGCACAGGGATCGCTAGAACAGCGCAGCTCAAACCCAGTCGCCTTACAGTGACCGACGGGAAAGGGCCAACGACGTGTGTGCGCGGAATTGCAAGCTCGCTACAAGACTTGAAGCAGATCGTTGCCTATACGCCACGGAAACCCCTGGGATGGGTAAATCTTGATGTTCCCTAGTTCGCAGCAAACTACCTTATGTTATGCTGAACTAGTAAGATAGCTCAGCAAGTCACCTCATACGATGCACCTCAGCGATTGCAACTGATCTCCATCTTCCCAACTGTTTGATCATCTGTATTTTAGCTTCAGATTCAGAGAGAAAAGAGACAGTTGATTTGCAGAAGCAGTGACCAGTGTATCGCTTAGGATTATCCAATTTTAGATAAGAAGCCATGGCTTGAGGTATTTCGGTGATTTTATGCCTTCCGGTAGGTTCACGAGTACATATATAATTATGCTGAGCATAGCGAAGTTGTTCTACCTGCAGCTTCGCATTTTTTATCAACTTTTTGTGTCAACGGTTTCTCGTGAACGGGTGGGCCGATTTGCATAAAACTTATTGGGTTTTGTTTATTTTTGTCAGACGGAGAGCTGATTGTCTAATCGGTATCTGCATTGTCACTCCTTATGCATTTATATGCACTTTTAATGAAAGTTGCATTTTTCTTCAATAACATTGAAAAAATTATTGTAGTTTTGTGTGAGAATTTTTTAATTTCAGAGAACTTCGAATGTGGGTATCGGGCAATGTGCAATTTTTTTGGTTCTGCGTCCGAATGCACTTGGATGCAACTTTTTGCATTTTTGCACGTATTCCCTGAAATTGCTGTAATTCGTAGGAGAAATTGTTTTTTAAACGAAACTTCGCGCGTGTGTTTCGGGCTGCGTGTATTTTTGTGGTTCGGTGTCATAATGCAGTTGGATGCAGTTGAAATTGATTTTTAAAATTTATAATTGAATTTAAAAACGTATAAATAATAGTAATTATCTAGAGATCTTTTTCTGAAAAAATTATGCATATAGCAAACTCATTCGAGCAGAATTATTTTGGCCATCTATAAGCCTTTGCTAAACATGGTTCCATCATCTACAATAATTCTCCACAGTTCTCAGCTGTCATATGTATTCTACGCACATTCACAGGCAGACAAAAAAATGTATGCATTAAATAATGAGCAAAAATGAATTATTGCAAAAATGTTGAAACCCCATCATAAACCGGTAACAGCATTAATGATGACTCAAAGCTATACGTAGCACTGGAAATCTTATGGAATTTTAGTTATTTTATATTTTGATTGAAGTTGTATGTCCCACGTACACGGCGAAGAAAATTAAAATTAGTATGATTCAAAACTTACACCCAGCTCTTAACCCAAGCGCGAGTTTTCGCTTAAATAAAAAAACATAAACTGGATATTGAATATTTATCAAAAGTGTTGTATTCTCATGTGTGACTATAAGTAGGCAATTTTATTGAACATTTACATGCGATTATTCGTAGTAAATAATTTATGATGATTCAACTCGAGTCTGGATTTCGGGCGGGGTGTATTTTCGTGAATCGGCGTCACAATGCAGTTGAGTGCAGTTTTAAATTATTTGCAATTGTTAAATTACTATGTTATATGTACATCGTAATGTATTCAGTTGGTCGTACGTCGCAATTTAAAGTTAGTAGCGTACTAAATTCACTACTATTTATATAATTGTGGCACTGTATCGATATCATGCACCCGTTTATTCATACGTATGTGCTCAGCATTCTGCAACTGGAGTTGCTACTAGTTATAATAGTGTATAAGAAATCGATCGCTAAATTGATCATTCTTGGGTCTCAAACGTAAATAAAACTTCACTTTCCGATTAAAAAAATGGCCAATAACGAACTGTCCGGGTAGTCATTTATATTTTTTCGTATGGAAATTAAAAATTTGTCACCCAAGTCTTTCATATTCACGATTTCTGCGCATCGAAGTGCACCACAAATCCTAAGCACAAGTATGACTTGTGATTGCATAAGAGAAAGATCTAGTCTTAAGACAATATAAACACAATGACATCAGGTGAACATTTACAAGCGCGATTAAAATTACTTTCATCGATATATAATCGTGGTCTTCGGCTTCGGACATGAATTTAGAGATATGAATCCATTTCAAAGTAGAATCTTTTTTCGGTTGATAACCTATATCATTATTTTTCATTAGACATTTCATATTTTAAAAATTACTAATATTAAAATCGTCATTTTTTTTCAATGTCTTCCACAGCATGCTCCACACGCTCCAAAGAGTTGGTGGTTTTTATTTTACTTACAACTGGTCGCAATAAACAATTAAATTATTCTTCTGATAGAGAAGCTGCATTTCCTTTTTCTCAGTCTTTATACGTAGTATAAACTTGCCTGTATCGATCACTCGACTTTTTTGGTAGCGTTTCAGTTCGAACGATGTGACACGCTTCTTCATCGAAATTATTAAAAATTTCGTCTTCATCTACAAAATCATCGCTCAAATTAGACATTGTATTCACTTTTTTAATAATTATTATACTGATACTAATTATAAACACAGGTTGAAAAAATATACTTCAAACTTATACGTTCATAAAAAACATTTTGGTTATGACTGTTACTGTTTACTGTTTACGTCGTGGCTCATCGATCGTCGATTTTCATAAGTCTCCATGCAGGCCACAAACATTGCACTTTCTGGAGTTAATTTATGCAAGAAAGTGAGTACTTTCGAGTAGCGGAGGAAAAAAAGGTCACTTTCGCAGTAAAACGGCTGTATATTTGTGAAAAAAAGCACGTAGGACAATATTTAAAAGAAGAATTTGAAGGTCTCGTCAAAACCTAAAAGTCCATTGGTATAAAATTTTTTCACACCCTCTCTAACTAAAATGACAAGAGAAAGAGCCGAGACCAAAAAACAATATTTTTTACCTCGGCTGTTGAGTTTGGAATTTTTTTTCATTTTATACTACATCGCACTCACAGTTATTATTATTTTTACGCGGTCAATTTTCATAGGACCCTCAATAGGCAAAGCCATTCCAATAAGCAAAACTAAAATTATTGGGTACACCCAAGTTTTTATGTAAATAACATCAAAAAAGCAAAATTTAACTTTAACTCTTTAGAAGTGCGTTGGAAAAATTTGACCACTCGTCATGTTTTCGAGTTTTAGCTAAATAAATGACCCAGTTGAAAAAAATTGCGTGGATGTCTATGTGGATTATATACGCTGATTCCACGTGGATCATACAGGGATTCCTCGAAGATCAGACATTGATTCTACGTGGATTGAACATGGATCATATGGAGAGTCCACGTACGTAAGCCTCGTGGGTTTATGAGATATCCTCGTCGGTTTTTCGTCAACCCACGCGGCTTTTCGCAGAAATCCTCGTGAATATACGGAAATCCTCACGGATATTCGATTATACACGAGGTTTTTTATGGTGAAATCCTCGCGGATTTTGAGTGAAAAAAAATCGTCAGGCGATTTAATAATTGTCAGTAATTTTCGAAATTATTTACTTAATAATCAAGTTTATTTTTAAGATTTATATAAGATTTATTTACTTGTAAACTTTAGAGAAGTGAAAAAGTTCCCCGAGGGCTGGGCTTGAACTGATGATCTATCGGTTACAAGTCCAGCTCCCTACCACTTGAGCTATTCATTGATTATACAAGAGCTATCGAATCAGTTATATTAATGAGAAGTGTGTATGCATTTTTTTCAACTTCTTTTAATATCTTATTATATTTATAGTACCACAATAGAAAAACTAATTGTACAATATAATCACAATTTTAAAATTTTGCTTTCGCTCTTACTCTGGATAGGTACTGTGTCAGGATCCGGACTCGGTGATGACTTTCTTCGGGTACTCGTGATCATAAAAAAATCACGACTACCCGAAGAAAGTCATCGCAAAGTTCAGTTCTGACCTAGAGCCAAAAATACCCGGCTACCCGATATATGATATTCTCGCAGGAAAAATTCAACTACCTGAAGAAAGACGATTTGGCATGATTTTCAAGTGATAATTCACCTGACTTTTCTCCTGATTTTTTCCAGCAGGATTATTCAATTATCCTCACGGATCAGTTGAAAGTTCGTGACGATTCGCTGATGAGACCTCGCGGATCCTTCAAGCGTTCTCGCGAACAAGTCCGAAATCCACGAGGATTGAACAAAAATCAACTTGGATTATTCAATTATCCTCGTGGATCAGTGAAAAATCTGCGGTGATTCACCGATGAAACTTCGCGGATGTTTCGAGCACGTGCTCGCGAACAAGTCCAAAATCCACGAGGATAATATGGTAAGAAGTTCCCAAAACCAAAATTTTAAACCCCCCATCCCCAATAAAAATGTCTATTTTCTATTTATATTAATTCTAAAACATGTAAGTAATTAAAAAATCTGAAAAAAATCATGAAGATATTTTTTAACATTCCAATCAACCTTAATTTTTTCAGATTTTTTGAATGCTTCAGGATTTTAGATAAAATCATTCAAAATTTTAAAAGTCCAGATACGGTGATATGAATCGATACCAAACTCAAATATTTTTTCTGTTTTTTATCGCAATGAAAAACATGATTTCAAACAGAAAGCACAACATTTTGTTAAGTTATTAAACATTGACAATTTTAAAGTGTATAATGGTTGGTTGGATAAGTGGAAACAGCGAAATAATAATGTGTTCAATCAATTATGCGGAGAACATAATCGATAACATCGCTCGATCCAATTTTAAAAGAATACAAACCAAGAAATCGTAATAGTGCAGATGAAACCAGATTATTCTACAAGTGCTTCCTCGCGTTCTGGTCGACTTTGCTGCAGAACGGCCCGCCAGACAAGCGGTTGCTCTTCGTCGACCAGGGTCCGGCTAGCTAGAAGGAAAAACAAGGGCACGAAAGAAACTCGCTAATCTCAGGGTCTGGGCATGGTTCGCTTCGGAGAGGAGACGCCGATGAGTAATGGAGTGGGGACTCTGTTGAAGCTGCACTGCACCTAGAAAATACCTGTAAAACCGAAAGAAATCGCGAGAGAGAAAAAAGGAGATAATAAAGGGAAAAATCGAATAATAAAACAGAGATTTAAATGTTAAATTATAGAGAGACTTTCGGAGAGCTCGTTCGGGGCACAAGGTAGGCAATAAAGTTACTCACTTGTTTGCCTCGTACAACGGGGCTCATGACCACAGGGATGTGACGAAAACGTCACCGAGGTCTCCTCACCTGCTGGGCCGCAGACGTACAGGGGGACGGGACAAGGTTGCGTTCGCTCGTGCAGTAGTTGACCGGAGATTTGGTGCGCTGCTCGTATCGCCAGCACTCACACTTGATCATGCAGCCACCAAACTCACCAATGAATACGCACACACTTCAGTGCCAGACTCACTCAATACACACCCCAATAAAACGACTCAACAAACTCTCCACACTCAAACACACTCTCAGCAAACCGACCAGACAAATAATGTAGCGCGCGCGTACAATAGAGCTATGCTTAGTTGGGCGTCCGTACAACAAATGTGTCGCGTCGTCAGCTAGCTTACGCGGGCCGCGAGGATTTTCGGTGTGCGTCTATACGCACCCTATACACACCGGAGCGGGCCTCACCACGCGAGCTGCTTTGCACATATACATTGCGTTTAAATCTATATGATGCTCTAGATCTAGATCAAGTTGGAAACACTTAATCGTAATAATGCAAAGAAATCGCACATAGATGCAGTTCATGCTCGTAGATAATCTAGAGCGCTAAAGATTATCTGGGAGACAATATAATGCTATTATAAAAGTATCTTGTATAATTTTGGAAATCCATTCACATAAATATATTCAATTTTTAAATAATAAAGTATTTCAAACTGTTATTAATTACTTCGCTATGGTGAAAATCCCTGGGTTATTTTGAGAATAAGAAACGCTTTGGGTTACTTGGAAAATAATAATCAGCCCTGTATCAAGTGTATTCAATATTTAACATGTGCTAAATATTGAATTCAATGGTAAACACTTATGCTTGAATTGTATGAAATTTTTACGATAAACAATTAAAAATGATAATTCTGAAAAATTCAAAGAATAATTATTTGTATAGTTATTATTTATCGATTGAAATATACTAATTTATTTAAATCGATTAATAGAATTATAATTCATTAAACAATTATTTGGAATTATTATATTCCAACAAATTTGAATATAAAAATGTTCGGTTAGATAAGAAAATTTTGTTTCTCTATATGCTTTAAATAATATACGTGAGTTGATTAAATTAATTTATCATTTGATATATAAGTAGAGTATTTAATCACAGTTATTAAAATAAATTTTTCACTTAGCTTTAGCAACAATTGTTGCCACTAGTTTATCTGTTTCCCTTCTCTCTTTAATAATTTTCAAGCCCATGAAAAATTTATGGCAATGAACTAAAAATAAGTTCAAAACTCCGACTGTAAAATACAGTTCAGGAGCTGTTATATAATATAACAATTCTTTAACCATTCTCTCACATTCAAGACTCTTCTGTCCTTAGACGACCACTGTAAAACACATCACGGATCCGTTATAAAAAATAACGAGTAAGTCTTCTTTCAATTTTCTTTCCTTTCCTAAACTTTTTAAAGCCCATGAACAATTCATGGCAATGAACATACAATAAATTCAACTCTAAATTGTAAAATACAGTTGAAGAATTGTTATAAAACATAACAACTTCCTACTCCTTTCCCCAAATCTAAGCTGTAGAAGACAGCACAAGATATTGTTATACAATATAACAATTTTCCTCCCTTCCCGATTGCGAGCCCGTAAAAAATTCACGGCATCCCCAAAACTTTAAAATAAAGCAAAGTCTGCGCTTAAGGGCTCAAATGGGACTACATAATAATATTTCTATTTATAGTATTAAGCTAAAAAAGTGAAAAAAAAATTTTTTTAGAAACAGGTATAAGAGCCTTTTTCAATACCCTATCTAAAAGTACTTTGTCCAGTTAAGTACTTACAAACACTTAAATTAACTGGTATAAGTCTATAAACCATCAGCGATGAGCATTTGGGATATGTAAGAAGCTGTTTGCCGTAAGATTCCAAGTGTTTGCATGACACGATTGAGTTTTATGTGGTTTCATTTTCGTTGATGGACCATTATCCATCAACGCAACCTCAAGCTAAGCATAAGATCAACTTTGATTAATTCCACATACAATTTAATAGAATATTTTTATTCATTAATGATTATTTTTGATAAATTCTTTAAAATTTTAAATTTTGATAAAGGGTATTAGAAAAGGCTCTTATACATGTTTCTAAAAATTTTTTTTTTCACTTTTTATATACTATAAATAGAAATATATAATTATTTAATCCCCCTTTTAGCCCTTAAATAGTGTGCGCCTGGCAAGCACACGTGCTTGCCAGGTGATCAGACAAATAGTATTCCATAGCACATCTTGCTACTGCAAATGCGTGTATCGGCTGCTACAACATCAGACCGTAGCTCGGCCCCGGGACTTACAACAAGATCCCCGCGCTGGCGGATCGTGTCATATACTACGTATATCACAGTTATAATGCATTTGAGCTGTATAGCCATGTGCACGAAAATAGATTATAAAGTGCATCATAAGAAATCTGACCAACGCTTGAATTTTATGATGTGTGATAACACAATTGAAGATAACACAGCTGAGTAAACAGAGGTGGCCTGAGATCAGATATCTGAAGTAACAGGATAATATAAAACTCTTTCTATCTTAATTAATTTATAATCAGAGCACACGAACGCATAGCACATGTTTTATAATTAAATAAGAGACGTGGACTACCGACGAAGTTAGGAGAAGATTCTAAAGTCACGAATTCTTATCTTATCTTTGTGTTTGAGCCTGGGAGAAGGGGACCAATCATCGGGCCTTATAAAAACGCCTAGTCTTGGAGAAGGGAGGCTTAGCCTTATTTTCGATTTTGAATTCGAGAAGTAACAACGCAATTTTTAGAGAAGAGTCAGCCTAGCTGCACCTCTGCCGAGGCAGACGGTCAGCTAGTGGCCTTATTATCCGGAGACAACTGACCCGTGTAGAGCTCGTGCAAGTGTCGCAATCTCAGAGTCTTAAGAAAATCTAAGTACAATCAAAAAGTTTTTCAGAAGTACTAGCATCATCTTGAAAAGTCAAAGTGTAAATAGTTTTCGGGAATTAAACTCTTTGCTACGCGAGGTGCTGAAGTGGTTCCAGCTCATCCTCTGAAGATAATTGATTCTCCATAAACACTATTTTCACCTTCCATTGAATATTATTTAATTTTCATTGGCAATGAAGGTGGCACCTAAACTTCGACGCTTTTACGAATAAACACGTCAATAAAAACACAAAAATTTGTAAAAAAACGTCAAAATTTATAAAACATCGCTAACGTTTCGCTGAGTTTATCAGCCTCATCAGAGCGATTATAAAAAAGCGAACAGCTACCTGTCAACTGATAATAATTGATTCTTCATCGTCAGGGCAGCGTACGAGAGAAGCATCACTCCAAGCAGGAGCAATTGAAGAACTCCGAGGAGCATGCAGAAGGATCAAGGATAACACTGCGCCTGGGCCGGACGGAGTACCAAACGCCGCTTTGAAGATCGCCATTGCCACGCACCCAGACATCTTCTTGCAGGTGTACACGGCTTGCCTGCGAACCGGTGTCTTTTCCTCGTGCTGGAAAAGACAGAGGCTTGTCCTGCTGCCAAAGCCAGGCAAGCCACCCGAAGAACCATCGTCGTATAGGCCACTATGTATGCTTGACACAGCAGGCAGGATTCTCAAAAGAATCATCTGTGACCGCCTCGAAGCCACTACTGAGAGCCCTGGGGGCCTCTCAGACCACCAGTACGGCTTTCGGAAGGGGCGATCGACGATCAACGCCATCGAGAACGTCATCGCCACCGCCCGAGAGGCCATCGCGGGCAAGAGATAGAACCACGGCACCAAGAAGTACTGCGCCATGGTCACCATCGACGTTAGGAACGCGTTTAATTCGTCTCAGTGGAACAACATTCAACGCCACGCTACGTCGAATGCGCGTACCTGAGTACCTGCTGAGAATAATCAGAAGCTATCTCTCAGCCAGGCTGCTTCATTGCGATACGGACGACGGACCAGAGACCCACAGAGTCACAGCAGGCGTTCCGCAAGGATTTGTCTTGGGGCCCATCCTGTGGAACGTCATGTACGACGCCGTTCTGCGCCTCAACTTCAGAGGCAACGTAAGGATCGTAGGCTTCGCGGACGACATCGCCCTCGTGGCCGTGGCCAAGCACTTGTGGCAGATCGAACACGATCTGAACTCTGCCATCGCGCAGGTGCACGGCGCGCTTCAAGATCTCAGCCTAGAAACGGCTGACCATAAGATCGAGGGCCTTCTCATCACTAGCAGGAAGAAAACGGAGACCATCACCATTACAGTAGGCGACTGCAGTATAATGTCGACCCCCTGCATCCGCTACGTGGGCCTACACATTGACTCCAGGCTGAGGTTCGACCAACATCTCCGAATCGTCAGCGAAAAGGCAGCAAGAGTGGCCTTCGCCTTCGCGAAGATCATGCCCAACATCAGTGGGCCCAGAAGTAGCCAACGCGTGCTCTATGCCCACGTCGTCGACTCGATTCTCGTGTATGCAGCACCCATCTGGAGCTGTGCGACAGAGACGCAGGCCTACATCCGTCAGGCAGAGTCTGTACATCGACTAGCCTGCCTGCGCGTGATCAGCAGGCGACCACACGTCTCCTACGACGCGACGTACGTGATGGCCGGCATACCACCGCTGGTGCTACTAGCGGATGAGCGAGCGCGAGTTATATAATAATAACTATTCTTTATAATATACATCATATTAATATTAATCTTATATCATTTATAATTATATTATTCATTTATCACTTATAATCGATATTACCATTGTACGTTATATTGATTTATGGCTATTGTAAGTTATATTGGGAATTTTTCGTATACATGTTATAAACATTATTAACAACGTTAAAGAAATGTGAAATGTATTGATCGTCGACAACTTGTACATCGTATGTAAGTTGTCCCCGACAGATAATCTGTTCAATCTGGGATCTCGGCAAGTAAAGACGCTTAATAAAAGTACTTATTAATTAACTTCATGAATAAAGTTATCTTATAATTCCTACCTTGGAAATATTATATTATCAAAAGATAATTTTACTCACGCGCAGCAAATCACACGAAAACTCGGTGAGTCCGCTTTTATGCAGTATTCACTGCTATATCACTATTTTATTACTTACACGAGAGCCAACGACGTTGCAATATATCTCGAAAATTGATTTAAAGATTGCATAGCATCAAATATTAATGGATGAGTATAGTAGGAAATATACTGCTTTCTCGATACCAGAAGATGGTCAATAGCCGTTTTTGGGAATGCCATTTGACTTGATAAATGCGCCTATGACGTTTCAACGTTAGATAGTGTTATATTCCAGATGAATTCGTTGTCTGGGCTGGACATTGAACCATATGTGTTTGCGTATCTAGATGATATCATTGTTTTGACGGAAACGTTTAGAGAACATATAAGGTGACTCAAACATGTGATGAATGTATTGTTGATGGCAAAATTAGTTGTTAATAAGAAAAAGTGCGAGTTCTGTTGCTCCATTTTTAAGTTATTTGTTGGATGATAAGGGCAAAGGGATTGATCCCAAGTATATCAAACTGATCTTAGTAAATCCAGCCCCGACGTTATGGGTATCAGAGGAATACTTGACATGTTAGGTTGTTATTCTAGATTTAATGAGAAAGAGGTAGAAATAAAAGTTCCATTGTCTAAGTTACTTCACAAGGATGAAAAATTTCGAGTGGGGTTTGAAACAGGTCGAAGCGTTAAAGAAAATAAAATTTGCACTGAAAAATGCTCTTGTTTATTGGTACCAGAAGAATATAGAGACAGAGTATTTTCGGATGCACACTTCATCTCATCATCAGTTCATTTAGGCAATAAGAAAACATATGACAGAGTTGTCTGGGAATACTATTAGCCCTAAATTTTTCATGGCGTTGAAGACTTTGTAAGATGGTGTAAAATTCGTCCACGTTCTAAAGTATTTTAGACAGGGCCACAATGTTTAATAACTCGTAAGGTTGTAGATCGACAGCAGTGGTAGCAGCAAAGTTGGAATGGAATTCATAAGTATGAAAGCTCAGAATAAGTATTTGCTAAAGTTTCAAGATTTTTTTACAAGGTGGATAGAGATTTATCCATTACGTACAGCAACAGGAGCGACTGTATTGAAAGCATTTGAGCGGTCGATCCTATGTAGGCAGAAAACACCAAATTTTTTGTTAGCGGATAATGGAAAAGAATTTGATAACAAAATGTTGAACGATGTATTAGAATTAAATGGAGTGAATCATGTATGTTACCGCCAAAACCCGTTTTTAGGTGATAGCCCAGGCTGTGCGAGTGTTGCCTGGAAAATGTCAGGCATTGCAGATAATGCCTAAAAAAGTTAGGAAATTTCTAAACTTTTGCAGGGATCGCGGGAAAGTCCTAAAATCATAGGCATTTCTGCTTTTCCAGAAATCACTTAAAATCCAAGAAACTTTCAAGTTTTAAGGAACTTATGTAGAATTCGTATCGTAATTATTTAACCCATTAAGTCCCAAGAGGACGTTTTTTTGACACTCAATTCGGTCGCTGTATTTTTGATGAAAATGGGGTCAAAAAAATATACGAGTAGCCTGTTCTTATGTAAAATTTAATGCCCTTTAAGAATCTGAGCTCAGATTTTCAAAAAAATGATCAAGTCAAAAGTTATGGTTGATTTTATAAAAAAAAAACGTGATTTTGAAAAAAAAATTTTTTTATTTTTCGATTTTCCAAACGGAAACCATTTAAAATCTCATGGTTTTCGTACAAATATCGCGTCCTCGATGTCTAAACTAAAAGTTAGTGGGATTCCGATTGGAAAAATTAATGTTTAAACAAACAAAATGGAGGTCGGAACGCGAAAAAATGAAAAAAAAATTCTAAAATTTTTAACTCGAAAACGAAGGACTTAAGGAAAAAATTTTATAGAACAAAAAGTGTTCAAAATTAATCAAAAAACATGTGTGAATTTTTTCAGAATTTTTGGAGACATTTTTGGATTTTTGGAAAAATGGTCATATCCAAAAATCCAAAAATCGCTCCGAAAATTCTGGAAAAATTCACACGTATTTTTTGATTAATTTTGAACACTATTTGTTCTATAAAATTTTTCCTTAAGTCCTTCGTTTTCGAGTTAAAAATTTTAGAATTTTTTTTTCATTTTTCGCGTTCCGACCTCCATTTTGTTTGTTTAAACATTAATTTTCCAATCGGAATCCCACTAACTTTTAGTTTAGACATCGAGGACGCGATATTTGTACGAAAACCATGAGATTTTAAATGGTTTCCGTTTGGAAAATCGAAAAATAAAAAATTTTTTTTTTCAAAATCACGTTTTTTTTTATAAAATCAACCATAACTTTTGACTTGATCATTTTTTTGAAAATCTGAGCTCAGATTCTTAAAGGGCATTAAATTTTACATAAGAACAGGCTACTCGTATATTTTTTTGACTCCATTTTCATCAAAAATACAGCGACCGTAATGAGTGTCAAAAAAAACGTCCTCTTGGGACTTAATGGGTTAAACGGTGACTATACTAGTATTATTATAAAGTATATTAAACGTCATCATGCATATGTGGCGAACAAGCGAGGCTTGCAGCCATGTTCAACCAAGCTGCATCGAGACCGGACTTGACGACGAGACAACGAGAAGTTGACTATCTGATCTCATGACAGCCTTGTCGAGACTCGTAAAATAAAGTCAATTAATATAGAAATATCTCATCATCTTTTTATTTCTATATATTGGTGACCCCGAACTATTCTCTCGTCGACGATTTGCTGAGCTCGCTGTATTTTTTGGACATCTTTTTGCTGCTGTAACTCCACCGTTTTTTTCCTGCATTCATCTCCGTCGCTCTTCCTAACCTGCGCAATATGTTTCGCGACGATCCTCGCATCATACAACGCGATGATCGCGACGTTGATCCTGCTGCAGTTTTACGCAATGAAAATGACGAATTACAGCGCCGTTTGGAAGAACCTCAGCAGCAGCAACGCGATCTTCAGCAGCAACTCGACCGTCAACAACAAGTCGACCGCTGACCCGCCGCTGTACCTGATCACGCTCCTGCTATTGCTGATCATGCAGTTCATCGTGTTGCAGTTAAGCTTTCACCCTTTTGGGCCGACAAACACAGCTTGTGGTTTGCGCAAGCTGACTCGCAGTTCGTTCTCTCAAACATCGTCAACGCGGTAACGAAATTCCACCACATTGTTTCGCGATTGGATGCTCAAATAGCTGCTGAGATTGAGGATATCATAAGCAATCCTCCCGTGTTGAATCCATACACGTACTTGCGTACAAAACTAATCGAACGACTCTCTGCTTCGGAGGAAAAGCGCGTTCGTCAACTCATAAGCGAAGAAGAACTCGGCGATCGGAAGCCGTCGCAATTTTTACGTCATCTCCGCTCTCTTGCTAGGACCAACATCGTTCAAGACAGTCTCTTGCGTCAACTGTGGCTTCAGCGCTTACCGTCATCTGTGCAAGCCATCCTAGCATCTCAAGGAGATTCGACCTTGGAGAAACTCGCAGAGCTTGCGGACAAAATTCTCGAGATTACTCCTGCCACGCCGAATTTCAGCGTCCATGCAGCATCAGCAACACCGCGACACAGCGCATTTGAAGAAAAGATTCTTCAGGCTATTGCTGATCTGCAACGCCAGGTAGACACTCTGTCTTCATCTCGCTCGCGTCCCAGTTCTCGCGACAATTCTCATCGCTCGCGCCAACGCAGTCCATCAACCTCTTCGTTTGCTAAAAATTCAAATCACAATTCTCACATATGTTGGTACCATCGTAAATTTCCGGATAACCCAAAGAAATGTATTTCTCCATGTGATTTTGCGGAAAACAAACCCAGCGGTCTGTAACGACGGCAACAGACTGCTCGATTTCAAATAGCCGTCTATTTATCATTGACAAAAAATCGAAATGCAAATTTCTTGTTGATACTGGGTCGGATCTTTGTTGTTATCCTGTTCGTTTACTACGAGATCGCCGAGCTGCTGTAAATTTTGACTTGCTCGCTGCCAATGGAAGTTCAATTAAAACCTACGGTTTTATAACTTTCAATTTGGATCTTGGACTTCGTCGAGCCTTTTTGTGGAGATTCATCATAGCAGATGTCAACGTACCTATTCTTGGATCGGACTTTCTCGCACATTACCATCTTTTACCGGATTGTCGAATGAAATCCATTATTGATGCTGTTACTGGCTTACGTTCGCAAGGACTACTTCAACCCTCTTCTCAATGTAGTGTGAAGACAATCAACTTTCCATCTGCTTTTTCTGAACTTTTGTCAGAATTTTCTTCGATTACTCGTCCTCCAGGTCTTCCTCGTGTTGTTAAACATGAAACTCGACATCATATACGCACCACACCTGGCCCCACGATAGCTTGTAAGCCTCGTAGACTAGGCCCTGAAAAATTGAAAATTGCTCGAAAGGAATTTGATGATATGTTGCTAGCTGGTACGGCTCGTACTTCTGAGAGTTCATGGTCTTCTCCCTTGCACTTAGCTCCGAAAGGTGACTCGGGTTGGCGTCCGTGTGGTGATTATCGTGCGTTGAATAACCGCACAATTCCAGATAGATACCCAGTTCGTCATATTCATGACGCCTCTTTTTTCATTGACGGTTGTACCGTATTTTCAAAGCTCGATCTTGTCAAAGCGTACCAACAAATACCTGTAGCTGAAGATGATATTTGCAAAACAGCAATTACAACCCCTTTCGGTTTATTTGAATTTCCGTTTATGACATTCGCCTCCGAAACGCTGGTCAGACGTTCCAAAGATTCATCGACGAGGTTCTTCGAGGTTTGGATTTTTGTTTCGCATACATGGACGATATTTTAATTTTCTCTCGTTCTAGCGCAGATCATAATCGCCATTTGCGTTCTGTTTTTGAACGTTTATCGAATCATGGGCTTGTAATCAATGTACAAAAATCTCTTTTTGGCGTTTCTGAGCTTCTTTTCATCGGGTACACGATATCTGCGACCGGCATACGTGCTCCTGAAGATAGAGTACAAGCTATACTTGATTACCCTTACCTAAAACTGCGCAAGGCCTTCGTCGCTTTCTAGGCATGTTGAATTTTTATCGAAGATTTATTCCTCATGTATCGAGTTTGAAGCTCCTCTTCACGATGCCATATCCAAGCCATTGTTAAAGGTTCTCAGCCAATTTCGTGGAACGATGAATTAGAATCTGCTTTCAAAACTTGCAAGAATTGCATCTCATCTGCTACTCTTCTAGCCATCCTCGTATTGGAGCACCTCTTGCGATTTTTACGGATGCTTCGAATCATTCGATCGGTGCTTGCTTACAACAACTTGTTGACAATGTATGGCAACCCCTTGCATTTTTTCTAAGAAAATGTCGTCTAGGGAATGTTTATGGCCAGCCTATTATCGCGAGTTATTCGCAATTTACGCTGCTGTCCAACATTTTCGCCATTACTTATCGGGCCATTCATTTACAATTTTCACAGATCATAAACCTTTGATCTATGCTTTTCAACAAAAACATGAAAAGCTCCCACCAGTTCAATTAAATCAGCTTTCCTTTATTTCGGCGTTTTCAACCGATATTAGGCATGTTAATGGTACTGACAATGTTGTGGCTGATACGCTTTCGCGTGTTGAGACTATCTCTACGCCCTTGGATTACAAGCTTCTTGCTAAAGCACAAACTACCGATTGTGAGCTTTTGGATTTAATCCAATCACGCGATTCGTGTTCGCTTTCTTTAAAAAAAGTTCTTGTGCCCGGATGTTCGACAAAAATTTTTTGCGATGTCTCATCTGGAAAAGCTCGTCCGTATATTACACCGCAATTTCGCAAGACCGTATTCACTCAATTGCACAATCTTAGTCACCCAGGCGCTCGAGCTACAATTAAGCTCGTGACAGATCGTTTTGTTTGGCCGTCTGTAAAAAAAGATTGTCGGAACTGGGCTAGAGCTTGCATTGAATGCCAGCGATCCAAAGTTACGCGACATGTCCATGCGCCGATCGGTACGTTTAAAACGCCTACACAGAGATTTTCACACATACATATCGATCTTATTGGTCCTTTTCCTGTCACTCGATCTTTCCGTTATTGCCTAACAATCATTGATCGTTTCACTCGTTGGCCCGAAGTTTGTCCTATTGAATCTACATCTACTGAGTGTATTATTCGCGCTCTACTTGAAAGTTGGATTTCTCGTTTTGGTGTACCACATATCCTCACATCTGATCGTGGTGCTCAATTTACATCTCATGCTTTTAAGAGATTCTCCCAATTGTTCGGTATTCAGCATAATTATACGACAAGTTGGCATCCGTCCAGTAATGGCATGATTGAGCGATTTCATCGTCAATTAAAAGCAGCGTTGATTTCTCATAACGATGTGGACTGGGTAACTTCCTTGCCTCTCGTGTTGTTGGGAATTCGTTCTTCCTTCAAAGAAGATATTCAAGCGACAACAGCGGAATTAGTTTATGGCGAATCTCTTCGGCTTCCTTCAGAATTTTTTATCTCAGATACCAGTGATAACAGATCATGCGACCGACCAGAATTTCTAGATAATCTTAGAAAATTTATGTCTGAGATACGTCCAGTTCCTGCATCAAGACATTGCAGCCCTAGCGTATTTGTTTTCAAAGATTTGAAGAATTGTACTCATGCTTTCCTGAAAGATGGCAAATTCTTAAAAGCTCTACAGTCTCCATATACGGGACCTCATAGAATTATCAAGCGTGATGATAAGCTAATCACGCTTGATATTAATAATTCACCTGTCAAGGTTTCTATTGACCGTGTGAAACCTGCTTTCTCATTTCATATCAGTCAAGGAAGTCAAAGTGATCCTCAAGTTCCTGATTCTGTTCCTGCTCATGTTCCGGTTCCTGTTCCTGAACGTCTTTTGTTGAACCCTCACCTTCACGTTCTGCCAAGGGGGGTATTGTGGCGAACAAGCGAGGCTTGCAGCCATGTTCAGCCAAGCTGCATCGAGACCGGGCTTGACGACGAGACAACGAGAAGTTGACTATCTGATCTTATGACAGCCTTGTCGAGACTCGTAAAATAAAGTCAATTAATATAGAAATATCTCATCATCTTTTTTATTTCTATACATATATTATTCGATTTTACGGGTGTAACGTGGAGCATATTGAGTTATAAAATGATTTTATCAGATGGTATAAAGGAACCGGGGTAGATTTATAATTTCTAAGAGTTATATAGAAATGACCATTTAACCAAGCACTTTGAAATATTTTTCCTGGGTAGGTGAGGGGTTGTATTTTTCAAAAAAAATTGTGTTCATTGTTGAGCAGTGCCCTCGCAATAATAAGATTCGCATCCTTAATTATGTAATGGGAACTCGATTTTTATAAAATTACGTTTTTAATACTTAAATGAAGATTATTAAATGACCGATTAATCTTCCGCTACAAAAATTTTCGGACTTATAGTCTTCAGTAACGGAAACGATTACGATATTGCTGGTCTGCGTGACCTTTCAGGAAAAAATTTGAATCGAATCGAATATAGCATTTATGCCGGGCCGACGGACTAAAAATAATACATTTTTTGATAGCACACTCAGAAGGTGGAAAAAATCGTCTTTGCACTCCGAGCCTATAGACATTTTTGCACAACGGTCAAATTTAATTTACCTTCAACCGCTCAGAAATAGACTAACAAGGAGAGCCTTTCATCTTCAGGTCACCAGATGCTCTAAAAACTTTTTTGTGCTCGTCTGGTACCTAATCAAGGAGCTCAGTATGCTTAGTCCAATCTCATGAGCCTTAGGGTCCATTTTTAAGAGGATTTTCTATATTGTCAAAAAATGGTTGCAATTTTCTATGTCGAGATAGAAGCATATAAACGAAAAAAATGCAAAGAACGAAAAAGTTTTAGAATTTTTCAAAAAATCTGCTTTAATTTTTTAGAATTTTTGGGACCATCTACCACCCTTTTTGAGAATTCCTGAAATCTATAAAATAGTGTCAAATTTTGGCCTCTCGAATTAAGTGATATATGTTAAAAAAAATTCTGAAAAAAATCAGGCAAATTCTTTGAAAAATTTAAAAAATTTTGGCTTTTTGCATTTTTTTCGTTTAAGTTCTTCTATCTTGACATAGAAATTCGCAAAGATTTGTTCACAAAGGAAAATCCTCTTAAAAATGGGCTCTAAGGTCCATGCAATTTACCTACGAATACTGAGCTTCATGATTAGGTACCTGGACACCAAAAAAAAATTTCAGAATATTTGGTGACGCGGAGATGAAATGTTTTCCTTGTAAGTACACTCCACACTCAAATTATTGCAGCAAAAAATTTCATCGAAATTTCGTAAATTTTCAAATTCTTCTATCTCCGTCGATTTCGATCGTATTGAGATGAATTTTTTTTAATTTTTTGATTTCTTCTTTAATCCATATAAATTATGAATGGGTTCAAGTCAATGTCCAGTTGCCAGTCGCACTTGAGGGACCACACACACCTTAAACTCAAAATTTTGTTTTTGGATTTTCGAGTAGGATTTATCTTTCACTTTTTATTCGATTTTTTGAAATTCCAAAATTTTGATTTCGCACTGAGATGCAGTTGTTTTCGCAGGCCTTTTTACGTGTTAAATTTTTTCTTCTTTGCGTTTTCTGGCAAGTAGTATTTTTGGTTATCTGTCGTAACAGAAAGTAAATGGTTTCAGTCACTTTTTTAGATGAGAAGATTGAACCAATAGGTCAATGTCAAACAGTACTTTTGCGACTTCAATTTCGGCGTACAGTGACGAAAAATGAAAAAAAATTATTTGCTCATCTGTCCCTGCAGAGAAATTGGCGTGTTTTATCTTCTCATAAAAAATTTTGATCATTTTTCAGGTCGATAAGTAGACAAAAATTGTTAGAGGGCCTTTCTCCACAGGCGCAATCAGCGCGAGGTCCTCGACACCCCTGAGCTTTCCCCAGGCGCCGCATGTGTGTATACGAGACTGACGAGCGCTCTGATCGCTCGTCGCACATGCATGACGACGTCTGACCGGCAGCGACTCGCCACTGTGGTTTTAGCCATAGCAGCTGACACACTTATACGTTTCGCTAGTCGAAGAATACCATTATTCCTTTGTTTCAATTTGATTATTTATTTTACAAATAACTTCTACATCGAGTACTTCAAGCATTGAGTTTAATTAATAAACAGTTTATAGTGAAATATATATTGTGCCTTGAATTCATTGTGTGATCCTGCTCCTAATTTTCTCCACACATATAGCCATCGTCCAACAGGTTATCGGCCCAGCACCGCGTGATTATTCGTAAAAAAAAATAAAAACAAAAATCTTTTGAGTGTTATCGACGTTATTGTTTTCGAAGTGCCGTACATCATGTCGCAAGACAACACCAACGAGTAAGTACCTCACTTGTTTTTTGTCTCTCGAGTAAATAAAATCGAATAAAGTCGACCCACGAGTTGCAAATTTTCTTATACGCGAGTGATAGTTAGTTCTTATGCGGCATAGAACATTCGAGACACGTCGAAAGCAAAAGTTTGAAAATAATAAAATCTTCGAGACGGTCGACGGTTGAATTTCGAGATCCTGAAATTAAAATTACATTGAATCTTCGTGTATCCGTGGCATTTTTGCTGTTTTGCGAACACATAGAGCGTGTAAAGAATACGGTCGGTGCGCAACACGTGCTCGTGACCGTCGAAACGAGCGCAGCGATCGCATTTTGTTTCCCCACTCTTCGAGCTTCTTCTTTGTGCGGCCGTTCCGTGTCGAGAGACGGCCATCTTGCGTCGCACGCAGTCGAGACATCGCGCGAGTGAAAAGACGCACAAGGCGGGAAAGTTCGAGCGGCCTCGTAGTGAGCGTAAAGGCGCTCGCGGAGAAACGAGCAAGCAACGGCGCGTGAGTTCCCTACGCTCACGTCACGATACGCGTACAGTGCGGTGCACTGGCGTGGGCTAGCCGGAGCAGACGAGCACACACGCGCGTATAGATGCGATGTAATTTTATTTCAGAGCGAGACAATCAAGAATTGAACAATCGGGTATTTCGCGTAAATATAACTATGTGTGCGTATTGAGTCGAGCCATCGAGCTGAATGAAATCGTGAATAAATAAAACCACTGCCAAGATATTGGCAAATGGCTTCTCCTTTTCGATGTAGATGTATTAAAATTTTTGGAAGTTGATGATGTTTTTAATTTTTTAATTTCGTATTTATTACTTATTAAAAGAAATTATTGTTTGTATTTTAACAAATCTTTACGTTTTTCGTCTAGAATTAAAATCATTTCAATAAAAAATTCTAAGTTTACCTAATCAAATAGAATACGAAAAAACTCTGAAAAAAAAAATTTTTCAAAAAAAAATTAAAAAAAAAAAAAAAATTGTAATTTTCCATCCATGAATTTTGAAATTTATAACGAATCTTAACGATTTCGTCTAGAACTAAAATAATTTCAATAAAAAATCTAAAGTTTACCTAATCAAATAATAAAACCTACATAACAAAATAAGGCCTAAAAAAAAATTACCGATCGGGAAAAACAGCTCATTAAACTTTTGATAGTCGGTACAACTTGAAATTGTTTTTTGACGCTTCATACTACACGTAAACCCTACAAAAAAACCCAACCACATCTCAATACGTGCCTCCGTTCGAAAGTTATGCTGGTTCCGGACCAACACATTCGAAACAAAAAAATTTTTTTCGCCTACAAAAACATTCATAACTTTTTTTACCCTCGGTGAATCCTACCAAAATTTTAAACACATCTTACTACCCGCAACCCCTACAAAATGAGCCAAACCAAATTTCAATATGTGCTTCCTATCAAAAATGATGCTTCTTTAAAACCAACCCACTTCAATATACACACACACACACACACACACACACACACACACACACACACACACACACACACACACACACACACACACACACACACACACACACACACACACACACACACACACACACCACACACACACACACACACATACAGACATTTGTCAGAAATTCAATGTAGTTTACATATATATAAACGAAATTTTCCTACGATCTCTAGTTGAAAAGTTCGATTTGCCGCCTATCACAAAGCTTCCTCTAGGAGGAAGCAAAAAAAAAGAGATAACGTTGCGAGTGTATAATTTTTCTTTTCGAGACACGATCGAGTAATTTGATTTTCGATGTTTAATAGTTTAATCGATGCAACGATAAAACAAAGTTAGAGCCAAATTACAGAGAGTAGCGTAATCTCATTTTCTTCTATTCCAAAAAATTGCATTGACAATAATCGGCCGAGTTTAGCGTCATCTGCGCACGTCAACGCAATTCTGCATTCTCACACGTATACGTACGTCACTTTCAAGCAATATAGACGAAGCAGTGGTACTGCGAGTCAGATTGGGAAGAAGCACTTGTGGTAGAGAGTCGAGTTTCGCGCTTGACTGAGCATATAAGCAGAACGTTTCGAAATTTATTATCTGGGGTGCAGTTAATAATTTATATCGGTTATAAAGACAAATTATTTTACAAATATTTGTTTAAATAGGACTACACCGAGAGAAAACCAAGGAGAAGAAAGACACGACGATCCGACACGAGAGGACGAGAGTGCTTCAGGTGATTGATAATACATAATTAACATTTATTATCACAGATCAATCAACTCCTTCTTTCGGATATCCATAGAATACAGATCTGTAAAAACAGTTGTTGACAAAAATAGTTCAACAATTGTTTACTCAAAGTCGAGTTAATAGAAGATCGAGTAGAGCCGAATTTTTTTTGAAGTTTTTTTCGAGCACCCACACATATACAAATATTTATACAAATTTCATTTTAACAATGTTTTCCATCCAAACAGAGTCTGAGTCCTTGAGACTAGAGGACATCTTCGACCTGGTCGAGAAGCTTCGAGAGAGAGTGCAAGAGATGGCGAAAATCTTCGACCGGGCGATGGACAACCTCGAAATTATGAGAGACAATCCCTCGAGATGATGCAGACCCAAGACTACCTTGTCGAAAAAGTCGACAATATAAATCGATTCGTCCTGGATCTGAGTCTCAACAGGAGGCACGCAGCAGAAGGAGTACAGGTGAATATACCGATTGCACCTTCGACTCGACGTAACATCCCTATCGAGAAATTATTGAGCTCCACCATTGCACCTGTCGAGAATAATACCCACACTTTGAATGATTCAATCGAGCCCATCGAAGTGACAACGAGTAACGAATCGCAATCGAGTTTAAAAAAAAGACCGAAGTTCGAAACGACCATTAGCGAGATTAAAAGTAGGACGCGAGTTAGAAGAGAATATTGCCTAAACAATAAAATGATTTTCTCGGATTGGTTAGAATTTTTGAAAGCGGAACTTGAATACAACGACTTGTTGCAATATATCGAGTCTGAAAATTCTCTCGTAGAGTCACCAGAAGAAAGATCGAAAATAAATAGCATAATGATAGTACTTTACGATACAAGTGCCATAAGTAACACTTTTTGGCACGGCGTAGTTTAGCTGGGCCGAAAAGTGTCCCCATGGCACGAGTATCGTACAACATTTGCCATAATGTGCGACTTATGTCACCGAAAAGCGTGCCATAAATGTGAATTTATGTCACCGAAAAGCGTGCCATAAATGTGAACTTATGCCACACAGTGCTATAAAAGATATTATAATCAGTCACGAGGATAAAAGCTTGCAGACAAAAATCATCTCAATGAAAGAGCCAATCGAGATTTTAAGAAAATTAAAAGAGTCGCGTTTAGTGCAATCGAACTTCGATTCCTTCGATCTAAAAGTAGAAATATTCAAAATGCAAATGAAGCCCGGTAAAAAAAGCAGAGTTCTGCGATCGGTTTGATGCGATGGTTAAATTTTTTAACGAAAGTGAGCCACCGGCCCCACTGTCAGACCACGATAAAGCCAGCGCATTCTTTGGTGCCACCAAAGAACATTGTGCTGAAATGCGACAATCAAATATGATGCAAAAAGCCAAAACAAAAGTTGGCTTGATAGTAGAAGAAATGAAATCCTATTTGTTGCAGGCTGAAGCCAACAGTCGAGATCGAGCTAATCGAGTCGATGCACCTCGAACAGCAAGAGTCGCCGGAATTATGGTGAATCGCTGCTATCGATGCAACCAGGAGGGCCACTTGGATCCAGACTGCGATCTGACGCGGCAAGGAAAGCGCTTCTGCTATGAGTGTCGCCAGGTGAAAACTCACATGGCAGCAAATTGCCCTCAAAGAAGGTATGCTAATAATAATAATAAAAATAGAGGCATAAACGAGCGTGGTGGAGGTGAAAGTCGAGGCATAAATCGAGGTGGAAATCGAGGTGGTGGGAAAGTTAGAGTCGGAGGGAGAAACGAATCGCGTAATCATCCATACTCGAAGAAACAAATAAAAACGAGAAGGTTCAATAAACCTAAACAAGGTGAGTGTTTCACAGCAAAATTAAATAGTAGAGTAGAAAGTACAATAAAGCATACAAATCATATCGAGTTTATTGCCGACTCAGGTGCTACGGAGCACATAACCAATAAAGTATTCGTATTGAGAAACTTCGAGAAATGCGATGGCGAAATTAGATGCGCAAACAGCGACGAGAGCGCAAACATTTCGATAGATGGTAAAGGCACCCTTTTTCTAAAATCGGTTATGGACAATAGAAATATAGAACTTTCGAATGTTCTACTAGTCAAAAACGCGTCGGAAAATCTTATGTCTCTTCGAAAATTCGTTGAATCGGGCTATAGCTCTACCTCGATGATGAAAAGTTACTTATCTCGGATAAGCTAACGGGCGAAAACTATCTAACGGGAATTTACGAGGCCCCGAATTGGATCTTGAGCTTCGATGCAAATAATTTTGGACATAACGATTGCCAACGTAACAAATATAGAGTCACGGCACGGTTAGTTTCCCTGAGTATTTTTGCGGATCAAGCGCCAACGGTTGTCGAAGCCCCTGTAGAGTCACCGTCAACGCTTGGGAGGGAGGAAAAGCAAAATTCGATAAAAGCAAATAGTCACGAAGTATCAATTAAACGGAAAATCTTAGATTTGAACGAAGCAATACCCCAAACGGAAATAGAAAACTTGAGAAATCAAACCAAGGAAATCGAGCCTATAACGAAAGTTCCAACAGGTGGAATGTTATGGCATATGCGATTAGGACACGCTTCGTTAAGATACTTGCAGCAACTCCAAAAGCAGGAAGAGGGACTTTGAGGTATAAAATTCGGTAATGAGATATCAGACTGTGAAACTTGTGCAGTAGCCAAAATGGAAAAACTTCCATTCAAAAATAATTGAGATCGAGCCACGAGGAGCCTGCATACGATTCACACAGACACGATGGGTCCTATTTCCCCCATATCATTCCCCGATGGTTATAAGTTTATAATAATTATTATCGATGACTATTCTGGACACGCAAAAGTATACTGCGTCAGAAATAAAAGCGAGTTAGGTGATTGTCTCGAAGACTTTCTGAAACATGTCAGAAATCTTTCAGACAGCAACGAGAAGGTATGCTATATCAGAGCCGATAACGGCACTGAGTTTACTGGGAGTAAGTTCACAGAAATAATGGAGAAAAAAAAGATAAGTAGCGACTTTGCTTCTCCATATACCCCAGAATTAAATGGCATGGCCGAAAGGATTAATAAGACCATTCAGAAGAAAATACCTGCATTGATGATCGACTCAGGACTTCCAGCGACTATGTGGGTGCTGGCCGCTGAAGCAGCTGCACACGTCTACAACAGGACGCCACATAAAGGACTATCCTTTAAAACTCCGTTATCGATGATCAACGAGAAAAAGAAGAGTCATATTTCTGAACTTAAACGATTCGGATGCGTAAGCTACATAAAAATACCATCAGCCGAAAATAAATTTTCGAAGAAAGCAATAGTGTGGACGGTGATAGACAAGCCTGATAAAAATTTGAATGGACAAAAGCTGAACTTGATACACTCGAAATGGGTATTCAAGAAGGAAATCGATGAAAACGGTAAAGAAAACTTCAAAGCCAGACTTGTAATACGAGGTTTCAAAGACAAGAATAGCTACGAATTAAGGGGACACACCTGTGTTATACCCTGTAAATGAAAAAACTTGAAATTAATATGATATTTTTACAATTTATTATTTTCGATGTAAAAATCTGTTTTTTCAATACTTTTTACATTAAAAAATATGATTCCAGTGCCAGATCCAGGATTCATCTATAATGTTTTATTCTTTTTCAATCCTTTGCCGCATGATCCTGAATGCTATTCTTGACCAATTTGAATCCTAGAGGTCTTAAAATAAAGGTAATAAAATTCTCTACCACTTAAGTAGAGCAGAATTTTTACTACATTACTTCTTTACTTTATCAGTCTCCAAGTACAGCTATTAGCGTTCATGAAATAGTTATTTTGGGCTTTTTTTTTGGATTTGAGTGTGCAAACAATTTTTGAAGCCCTAATTAAAAATTCTGCTCCACTTAAGTGGTAGAGAATAAAATTACCTTTCTTTTAAGACCTCTAGAATTCAAATTGGTCAAGAATAGCATTCAGGATCATGCGGCAAAGCTACTAAAACCTGGAAAAATCAATGTCTCAGAATAAGACAATTAAAATTAACATTCTCAATTATACCACTGACATTAAATTATTATTTGTATACCCTCTATTGATGCATTGTTAACTATTTTTGTCATTATCTTGCTGCTACAGCATCTGTGTATAGCAGATGATGTTTGAGGCTATGCAAAACATAACCCCACCTGTCAAAATAATGAGCATAGTGGGCACACACAACAAAAACAACACGAGCCTGAAATCAGTGAAGTTTCATTACATTTTTGTGAATAACTTTTTATACAAAATGATAGAGAAACGCGGTTTGAAAATTTAAAAACTAGAAAAGATTTCCTTTCTAAATAAAATATTTCAAAAAAATCGATTTTTCGACCCGAAACACAGGTGTGTCCCCTTAAAAGAGACGTATGCACCAGTCTCACGACTATCAACCATACGAACAGCATTGGCAATCATCAAAAAACTAGATCTCGATGCAGTACAACTCGATGTGAAGACGGCGTTCCTGCATGGAAATCTAGCTGATGAAATCTATATGGAGATTCCCGACGGACTCGAAGTACCGACAGAAAATAATCGAGTCAAAGTATGTTAGTTACAGAGAACAATATATGGTTTAAAAACAAGTCCGAAGATCTTGAATCAAAGATTTACTGTAGAAGCCAAAAAGCTAGGACTAGAAAAGGATCTTCATGAGCCCTGTCTATTCACTTGGAGAAAAAAAGGAAAAGTCGCGCTGCTAGTACTATACGTCGATGATATAATTCTAGCAAGCAACTGCAAGTCGAGATTAAACGAAATCACACAAAATCGAAGTACTTAGGTATGGAGATTACGAGGAATTGAGCAGAGGGAGTAATGAAACTAACTCAAGTAGAGTATACGAACAAGGTTCTTGAAAAATTTAGAATAGATGAAAGCAAGCCTCAAAATACACCGATGGTAACGAGACAAGTAAAATCGAGAAATAAAAGCAAAAATGATGTCAAACGAGGTAGATGAGTTCGAGAACATAAAATTAAATCGAAGAAAATTACCATTCAGAGAGGCCATAGGTAGCTGATGTACCTAGCCACAGTGTCGAGGCTAGACAAAGCATACGCTGTAAACTACCTGTCAAGGAAACAAGTATCGCCCAGTGAAGACGATTGGAAAGATGTCAAAAGAATCTTTCGCTATCTTCAAGGGACTAAGGAAGTAGGTTTGATATTCAATGTAAGAGGGGACGATCTCACGAGTCATACCGACTCGAGCTTTCGAGATCACATAGACTCGACGTCAACGAGCGGTTATGTAATTAAGTTATTCGAAGACCCTGTAGCTTGGAGAAGTCATAAACAAAATCTTGTCACCCTGTCGACCTGTCAAGCTGAATACCTTGCGATGAGCGAGACTACACAGAGCTTATTTCGCTTGACAAATCGATAAGAGATATGATAGGTAGAACCCTACCCGCCAAAATCAGGTGTGACAACAGATCAGCGATCGATTGTACCCAAATGGATGGATGCCACAAACTCAAAAATTTCGATGACCCCCTCAAGCATATATTCGAATGTTTAAGAGAAAGGGAAAAGAGTGGTGAGAAAAAGGATATGGCAGATACCCATGGGGACTATGTTAAGAGTTGCGCATTGGAAGGGAAAGTAACCATAGAGTGGGTTAATACCGTCGAGAACGAAACCGACATAATGACTAAACCTCTACCAGCTCAAAGCCACGAATACCTCAGAGATAAGATAATGAATAGAGTGTGATAAAAGGAAAATGTATTCCTATTCGAGTTTAAAATTTAACCATTTCGATGTTCTTTGATTTTCTGTTTCAGGGCAAGGCGCGGTCGCTAGTGAGAAGCCAGCGGAGTCGTAGTCGGAGAAAGGGGAGGAAGTGTTAGAGGGCCTTTCTCCACAGGCGCAATCAGCGCGAGGTCCTCGACACCCCTGAGCTTCCCCCAGGTGCCGCATGTGTGTACGAGATTGACGAGCGCTATGATCGCTCGACACACAAATGACGAAGCCTGACCGGCAGCGACTTACCACTGTCGTTTTAGCCATAGCAGCTGACACACTTATACGTTTCGCTAGTCGAAGAATACCATTATTCCTTTGTTTCAATTTGATTATTTATTTTACAAATAACTTCTACATCGAGTACTTCGAGCATCGAGTTTAATTAATAAACAGTTTATAGTGAAATATATATTGTGCCTTGAATTCATTGTGTGATCCTGCTCCTTATTTTCTCCATACATATAGCCATCGTCCAACAAAAATGCATGTTGCATGTTGCATGCACACGCATGCCATACTAAAAAAAAGGTTTTTTAGTCGGAAAGTTAAAAGTTTTTCGGATTTCCACATAGACGCTTTTATATTTGCCACAAGCAACTCCTGTAAAAAGGAGTAATCAAACAATGATTGCGTCCAATGTAGGAGAAGACGATAAGAATTGGGATTAACATTTACTCAAGTTCAGATATACAGTAAATACGACCAATCCTAGTAAAAAGTCTGAGAAAAAGAAGTGGAACCGTAAGAAATGGAGTGATCCTGCGTTATCGGTTGATAGTAAGGTGAGGTTGGATATATTAAGAGATTCAATTTCTTTACATATTGAGAAAGCTCATGAAAAGCAAGTCCGAAGATATAATAGAAACCGTAAAGAGGCGGAATTTCATATCAGAGATCAAGTATGGAGGAAAAAACATGTTTTGTTAAAAGGAATAGATATGTTTTATCGGAAATTGGATGAGAAATATAAAGGTGCTTTTACAAAAATTAGGAAGAAAAGTTACAGTATGTACATTTTAAAAGGTACCGGTAGGCGGAAACCAGAAGCTCATGTATCTCAGTTGAGAAAATATATACCTTCAAGAAAGAAAAAAAAATATTATCGTGAAGTCTTGTGTTGTATTTTTTGTACTGTATTGTAGACATATAATGCGTTGGTAGTCGAATCTTTTTTTTTCACTGATTATAGCTTTTTTTTCTCGTTAAGTTTTCATATGTGGCAGCGTTACAAAAGTCTGTGGAACAGATTAAAGCTCAAGGAAGTTTACGGCTGATGCGATGCCGGGAAGGTTGGTAACCCTGGGACAGTTGCGTACACCGTCTTTGAGGAAGAAACTGACCAACAAGAGGGTCATAGTGAGCCCAGAGTATCACAGGACCGAAAAGGACGACTTAGAGTGCATCATTTTGTCTGGGTTAGAGATCTTTAAAAGAGATGGAAGTGCAGCTATTAATGGAGATCGAGCCTTTACAGGTTGCATTGAGGATGCTGTGCGAGAGAAGTATGAAACGAATATTATAAAGGCTGGAAAATTTTTGTTTGCTACTTCAGTAATTTAGTGTTGGTGCCTTGGGAAGAGGATGTAGATCCGGGAATCGGCACATATTTTATATGACATGGCATGGGACATACGTTCACCAATGTACTGAGCCCTTGGACGTTCTTTTCTGTAAAAATTGTAGACGAAAGGGGGCTGCAGTGTGCTGATGCATGTAATAAGGTGCAATAAGAAACATAAGCGAGAGTGGATTCGAGGAAAAAAGCCGAAGAAGTCGTCGCAGCGGGTGACAGGTGGGTGGTGGTCACCATACCACTGACTCCTATGGTACATGAAAAGAAGAGGTCAGTCGATACGAGGAATGAGCGAAGAATTCGTTGGCAGGACGAGAGAGAGGAGAGATCTGGAGAGCGAAACGGTGATTTCAGGATCGGACTACGGCATCTCAGCTCGGTATCGATCTCGTTCAAGGAATAATCTTCGTTCGGGTATGATAGTCGAAGGAATGATCGGTACTACAGGAAAGAAGATAAACATTTCGAAACCCGGTCGCAGAGTTGACAAAGAGTACAGCTGCTTCCCGTGCAGTCAGTTCTTGTGAGAGGCTTGACCTCCACCATGAAATCTCTACCTCACGAGGTAAGGAAGATTGAAGTTTGGAGTACTCATTGCTAAATATGACAGTGCTACTTACTAGGTTGGATTCTAGGTGAGGCTGAAAGTAGTGTATAGTAAGTATTGCGAACGCTATATTAAAGAAGAAATTTATTTCATTTACTATAACAATTTCAATACCAATCAAAGATTTTGTGGCTTGTATATGTATGTGTAGTTAGTTGCTGGTAGTAAATGATTTTGGTTGTGATCGTTTGGGCAATCAGCACTATCAAAACCATTTATTCGGGTTGTCTACAGTATAACGCATAGAAAATTAAAAATTTCAATATATTTCCATTAAAAACAGAAGACTTTAAGTTATAAATGTTGCGAGAATTTTAAATGCAAAAGTAACAACTTTATCTAGATATTTTTTGTTTATTTTTTATTTTACTGTAAATTAACTATAAGTGCTTTTAACAAGCTAATTTAATAGGTGAAATATAAGAGCACTAAATTAGTTATGCTACCAGGCAAATCAGCTATCAGTAAAGTGACCACGTTGTGACAATTGGAAAACGCCCTTTGAAATTACATCTAACAAGGAGACCTTCTCACCTTCGGGTCATGAATTTGGCCCAAACTTTTTCTGATGATTCAGGACAGTTAGGAAACATGCCCTGTTATGTTAGATTGTGTGAATATGCCCTAGAAGCCTTAGAAAAATAAACGTTAAAATAATAAAAATAAGCATATAAAGCGCAATAAATAATAAATAAATTTAATTAATAATAAATAAAAACAGTGAAGAACTTGTCGGATCTCCAGTGCTTGTATTAAAATAATAATTATTTGAAGCGTAAATTCGAAATTAAACGCTTTATAATGTCATAATTGAACAATATTGCAATGTTTTGGGTCATGAGTAAGAACCAACAACTTCTTAACAATGAAATGTAATTTTTTCAAGAACCAGGTGTCTAAAATAAGTAACCAAAATAGTTTAAGGATAGGGAATGAATATTTATTGTGCTTTATATGCTTATTTTTATTATTTTAACGTTTATTTTTTATCTAAGGCTTCTCTTCATATTCACACAACCTAACATAACAGGGCATGTTTCCTAACTGTCCTGAATCATCAGAAAAAGTTTGGGCCAAATTCATGACCCGAAGGTGAGAAGGTCTCCTTGTAAGTTCGAAAAAGTCATTTTTTCAAAATACCACTGAAAAATTAATATGCGTGAAGTGCGCCTGAAAATGGCATGAAATTATAACTGAACGAGCTGGCTCAAGTAGGAATGGAGGGGCGCAGGAGAAAAATAATTTGAGCTCACAACATGATGAATTCAACTGACAAATTAACAAAAAGCTTTATTAGCTCACAACACTGCACTCGAAAACGCGCATCTGCTTAAAATAAAACAAAAAGAGAAGTAAACTGAACTGAGCGATTGTATTAAACAAAAAAATTGTTAGGATTCGCTCTGTTCTTTGTGGTGGATGGACTAGTAAAAAGAGAAAGAGGCGCAGGTCCGTGCAGCTACAGGCTCGGAAAGTAGGCAGCTCGCGCGCATGTGATGTGACTACATCCACACTGTCTCTCTCGGGACCGCGTACACAAACAGCTCGCTCTCTATGTTAGCTGTGTCAAATGACTAGGCGTCATTTGTCATGTTTGTTAAATTTTCAACTTTTTCTTGTCTTGAAAACCACTTCTGATAGTATTCAAACCCGAATTCATACAAAAATCATATAATTTAGTTACTGAATGGCGTGCGTCGTTACCCGAGCCTTCTACACTCTTCAGAAAAATTCAACTCGATTTTCAGTATTTTAACAATTTTTTTATAAAATCCCATTGTCCCAAAAGACCCCACCATAAATCATTACAAAATTATGGCAAAAACATAGCAGCCCAAAGTCGAAGCGTAAGCTGAGATATCTGTACGAATTTGAAGCGTATTGTGTGCGAGAGAACCCGAGTATTGGGTGAGTAGCTGTACCGGCGAAGTGTGATAGCGTGTGAGTGTGGATCGCGCCGTGTTATACGTGTGTGTCCGCGTGGCGCAAGGGTGTGTCAGCGGATAGCCTCGTCGAGAGCGCGAGTCAGCACGACTACACTAGCAAGTGTTCAGCTGTGATTGTGTGTGTGAGTGTGTGCGGAGACGTGGTGAGTCACCTCATCGTCCGGGTTCGGCGCGACGCGGCCTCTTGGCCCAACATGGGGCGCCAGTTTATGACGGTGCATCCACGTTCGCTACGCACGTCTCACTTTTCGCTCGCGGACGCACGTCACTAGTTTCTTCGTCTCGGTGTGCTCGTCGACTTTTCCGCACGTGCGTAGCGCCAGACGACAGTGGGGTCGTTGCCGACGGGTTGCACAATTTCTCGTTTTCTACGCGACTACCTGGCCGGCTAGCACAAGTACATCGAGACTCTTTCCAGGCAACGTCGGTTCGGTCCGCTCGCTCGCGCCGATGTACCGTGTTCCTACCTAACTCGCGTCTAAGCCCTACAGAATTTACCCGCGTTCGCGAGGCCAAGAGGCTGGCCTTACCGAAGCCCGGGTCGCCTGAGGGCCTTGAGGCCGCGTCGCGCAAAAACCCGGACGACGAGGTGACTCACCACGTCTCCGCACACACTCACACACACAATCACAGCTGAACACTTGCTAGTGTAGTCGTGCTGACTCGCGCTCTCGACGAGGCTATCCGCTGACACACCCTTGCGCCACGCGGACACACACGTATAACACGGCGCGATCCACACTCACACGATATCACACTTCGCAGGTACAGCTACTCACCAAATACTCGGGTTCTCTCGCACACAATACGCTTTGAATTCGTACAGATATCTCAGCTTACGCTTCGACTTTGGGCTGCTGTCCGATCGATTTCGCAATCGGTCAACTACTCGCCTACTCGCAACAGACTCCTCTCAGCTACTCCACATCAGGCTGCTCGCGCTTCCCCCCTCTCGGCGGCCCACACGCGAGCCGCGCTTTCGGCCTGCCACAGACCACCGGTCTCAAGCGAGAACGTTGCTCCGATTGTTAGCTCGATTCCGCTTTGACTCGATGCGTCTCGTTGGCCCATATGACTTACAACGTCACAAAGCATACACTTTGCTCACGCCAATTGTTGATTTTCAGTGCATTTTTATCAAACTTTGTTTGGCATACCAAAGTTAATAGTTTTGCTATAAATGGCATAATTTGTATTGCTCATTTTAGTTTTCGGCATTTTGGAAAAGATAATGCTGAGTGCCTTTTTGAATAGCAAAAAATTAATATTTTCACCAAATTTAGGAGCACATATTATTTTAAAAATATGTATCACCAGCTTCAGATTCAACATGTATTTTTTTAAATTCTCGAAGGCCCTCACCCAATATTTTTTTTAGGTTTCTAAATCACATTTGAGTCCCAAAAAATTACATAAGTGTGCGCTTAATAAAAATTTTTTTCATAGCAAAATATTAATAATTTTTACTTTCTTTTGTCGAACCCTATATCGATTTATTAACACATTAAGATATATTAAATTTTATGCAAAACAAGGATTATAAAGGTTTTAGGTCAATTTGATTCCTATTAAAAAGTACATAATAAAAGAAAAATATGTTTTTTTCTGGTTTACATGAGATTTTATGAAAATTCTTGTCAGAATCTTCCGCTTATTTCAAATATGCAACCAAAATGAGGGGTTTCAGTTTAAAATTTCGATTTTTGGTTCACTGTAACTTTAAGGAGAGTCATACACCAATTCAGTCCTCTTTGGCATTTTTGTGATAAAAATCACAGTTTAATGTCAATCTACATTTTCAACAAAACGTTGAAACCTTTAAGCCCTAAAAAATGTGAAAAAAGTTATAGAATAGGCCTTTGCATCTGAACATAGCTTATTATAACATAGCACTGTGAACATAGCACTGTGGCACTTTGTGCAAGGTACAGATAAAAGTTTTATAGGTGGTAATTTCTGGCATGTAGCAAAAACTTCAGAAAAGTACCGTTTATGGGCTGAGTTGTGTGGAATTATGATTAGAGTTATAAAAAAGTTTGTATGACAACAGATATGAAAAGAAGCAAGAAATGAAAATAGTCATTTATTTAAAAAGTGCCCAAAAGCAGAGTGTGCGGAAAAAGACACGAGTGTCGGACATGCCGGCACGAGTGGGTTTTTTTCCGCACACTGTGCGAAAAAGCTGAACGTGTTGCATACAAAATTACCCCTATAAACTGTGTAATATTTTTAAAAGTGATAGTAAGTTTTTATATTTTTTTATAGTACGTATGTAATAAATATTTAATAATAAAAAATACTTGCTTACAATTAAGCCTTATAGAATTTCTTTTAGTGATCCATGGCAAACATGTAAATACAGAATACTTATGACTTTTTTCAAAATTTTCTTCATTATAAGATGCATTCTGATCTAAAACGTAATCAAAAACTCCTCTACCTGTTAATTTCAAAGTAATGTCTGAATAAGAAGAGACTTTACGTTGTGTTTCAAAATACTGGGATGTTAATCCTGTCATTGGTACGTGAGTCACTGGTTTGTAGTTTTTTTTTTCTAACACTCTCATATTTTGCGAAGAATCATAACTCGACTTTGTTTGACCATTTAAAGTTATTCTTTTTCGGGTGCCTCCATTAAACATTGCTTTCACATCTTCCCACGAATGGATTACATCATCAGAAGGGTTACCTAAAAGCTTCATATGTCTACGCCAAGAATTAAAATTAGCTGCATCTGGCTCGGTGTACTTATCGTTAATATCAATTCTATGAGAATGAAAAATAAATTTATTAGGAGAAAAGAAAATTCCGCAAATAGTACATTTTATGCACTTGGCTCGTGAACTATTATATCTAGAAGGCAAAAATTCCTTTACATCCCCAAGCACATTCATGATATACCATAAACGTAAAATCTTCGGGTAACCTATGAAAATATAAAATATTTTGATTTTGATCAAGTTTATAATGATAAAAGCAAATTTAATAAAATATTTATACAACAAACAACTTATCAATCTCTCAAATTTATTGCAAATATAAAAGTCAGTTCTTATTAATGCAGTTTCTTGTATAGAGTTAAAAAACCGCTGCCAATTTATTGGCTAGGAGCTTCCTCCGAAGACGGTTTTTACTTATTGTTAAAAATAAAATGGACGGGGAGCACAACACTCCCGTGATGAAGTCAGAAGCGAGAACTACACTCACAAGATAGTGCTTGATGCGGGAGCCTCGTTCGTGGACGCATAAACGCAAGGCTCCTCTAGCATGCATGATGGCGCCTGAAGCGAGAACCACACTCACAAGATGAAGCTGACCCGGAAACCTGGTCACATGCCGGGCGGCGACAGAAGCAAGAACCACACTCACAAGATGGCACTGGGCAGTGAGTTCTAATACTTAACTCAGGAGGAGACGCTATCAATGTGTGACCGCGCAGAAGACGGTTTCGGAAGTGGGATACGACAGTCGAGAGACGGCATTACGCAGGGTTCGGAGGTTCACCAAGAAGAAAAATGAGTCCCTGAACCCCTAATCGTCGCATATCACTATGTGATGGATGGAGGATGTATGGAAACGACTAACATCGAAGCAGCAGAAATGCTCAACTAACCTCGGCCTCACCCAAGCAATGCCTAGTGGTGGTACCGGTGAGTGTCCGAAAGTCGAAAGGTCGAGTAAGAAAAAAAAAAGAATACACACACAGACATGTGTTAAGAATTCAATCTAGTTCACAAATATGTAAACCAAATTGTCGTACGAGGTCTGGTTCAAAAACCAGATACTCGAACCCATATATAGCCTCCTCTATGGAGGAAGCAAAATAATTAGGGGGCTGAAAATCGAAAAACAATTTTTTCATTTATGAGTAGGATTTTTTGTCCCCTTTTTTTTCGTTGATCGTGGCTGAATTACCTCTTTACTATAAAATACGTTCGGCAAAACTGTAACAAATTCCTATTTATGAATGATATAATGTCTCTGTATACTCTATTTGCCGTTTGTTATTGACACATTTGTAACTGGCTACCTGTGTGCGCTAGCCATGGATGACAGTTACTCAGTTCTAAAGAGGCCAACAAATAGATCAGCGAAAATATAACCCTCGGCCCATTTACCATATTTATTGAAGTGAAACTTCTATACGCGCTTTGGGTATGGGAGGTTAAGCCTTAAAAAACGAGCGTCTGTCCATCCGAGCGTCGGGCGTACGGATTGAATGTTTTCATCTCAGTAGCGCACAGTGTTATATTTTGAGAAAAAAGGGACAAAATCAAATTCCCGTCGATAACAAGTTTTTTCAAAAATGAGGTTGGTCTCGTTCGAAAGGTGATTTCATGTTTTTTTTAGAAAAATTGTCCAAAATCGAGATTCGGCAGTGAAGATTTCTCAGAAATGCCCAAAATATGGTCTTTTTCACGTTTAGACAGTTTTTCCCAATTTTAGTACAATTTCGACTCGTATACATATCCGATGATAATTTTTTTGAAAATCAAGAAAAAAACTTTAATTTCGTTTTTTAAAAATTTTTCTAGGTGCTTGGTATCGAAAAATACATCGATATTTAATTAGGGGTAAATTAACGTTAAAATTGCATGTTTTTTAAATTAAATGTATTTAATTGTACTCACAGTGCATATGTGACAAAATAACATTATTTACAGATAATCAAGCGAGTGATGGAGAACGGAGAAGACTCAGTTAGGTATTGTTTCTTTTGATCATGCATTCACATTTTATAAGAAATCGCTTCATCAAACTTTTCTTCAGAGTGGAGGAAGAGCTAAATGATACTTGGCAGATGTAGGCAACGATTTTTCCACAGGATAACGTTCCTAAATGATCCAAACAATCATGATTTAACCTCATATCGAACGTATTTTTCGACGAGGAATCCAATGGTGATCTTGGATTTGACCATGAAAACAACCCGAAACCTCCAGCGAATGCAAAATCGATAAAAAAATAATTGATAGTCCCAAAAATTGCCGAAATAAAATTTCCTTCACTATTCTACTTCAGTTAGAATCGTTCCCATGTACTATTTTTGTTTATAATTAAACTTTATTATTTTTAATTGAATTTATAAATAATATTTTTCTAAATGATGTTTTAATATTGCCCAAAAGCAATAAATTTTGATGATTAACTTCTCAAATTTTCATTTCGATGTAATTTTTGTCTTGTGCTTTTAGAATAAATAATGAATATTAATTACAGTTATAAAAGTAATTTATTTAGTACATTAGGTATTTGGCATATCATATTTTTGCATTCATACGATATTTATAGAACGGACATATCATACGCATGATTTGTACAAAATCACATGATTTTCGCTATAGATCCTATATATTACATTTAAGACCAGCATTCGCACATTTTTACCGAAAGATTACTAATATAATTATCAATATATGAGTAACGAGAAGTTATTGAGTTTTATGTGTATTTTCAGCGTAAGCTTTTATCCTTTGTTTGGCCCGTGCACACTAGAAGCTGTAATGTTTACATTATATCTGTATCAATGCTAGAAAAAGTATCTTCTATGATCCGCACCTAACACTGTTATTGTTTACATTTGAGACCACTATACTATGAGAGACCGAAATGATATACATGCATACCGAATGTATTATTTTGATGACAGTCGCATAATGAGTGATTTTTGAAACTGCGTCTTAGCATTTTCATTCGTGTATACACTATACAGACTAAAATTTAGCCCAGTACAATTCAAGACAGCGAAACGACAGGTCGATCGATAGTGCGTTATTTGTAGTGTCGCGTAGAGAGTGATTTTGTGAAATTGCGTTTTAATGAGTATTTTCTTGTAAACCGTGTGCAATATTATCACTTATATTTTAATATCACTACTATATTATCATGAGCCAGACAAAAAAGCGAAGTCAAAAATGGCATGATAAACCTGAAAGACCTTCAAAAAAACAACGTGCTTTAATGGTGGAAGAAAAAGACTAGATATTTTCGATAACAGTGAAAATGTTAGCGGAAAAACTATGTACAGACGAGCTGAAGAATTCGCAGCTCAATGTAATAAAAATGTTAAATTCATTGAACTCGCACTAAAAATAGCCTGAAAAAAGAATGGATATGATGATTCTGCGACGTTTATTCAAACTAATGGAAAGAAAAGTACGATGGGGACTCTGCATTATCATTTTCATTAGATCTTGATCAAAGTGTCCACCAATATAGAGCGTTAGTTGTAGATTGTGCGAGCAACAATGTTCAATTGTACCCCAAAATCACCACCTTATCGAAGCAAAAAAAAATTGTTTAGTCAATATAAAAAAGCACACAGATACAGAAGTCATGTCATTGCAAGACATTTTAGATAAAAGCATTGAAAGAGTATGCAGTTCAGAAGCTCAAGATTAGGAAGAAGATTGTTTATTCCATCTGGAAATGATCGTGACAATGGGATTTGACAGCTCTTCAGGTCACGTGAGTCCACATCAACAGGGAGATGACCAGATCGAAGAATTCACTTCTCAAGCATACCTTTTCGTTAGCTGCATGAACATCATCCAAATGTCTTGTACTTTACACGGACACGATCACTGCTGGGTGAATCCCTCGCCACAAAGTATTCGCTTCACAAGACCATTGCGTATGTCTTTTGAAAAGGAAGACGATGAAGCGATTAAAAAGAAATTCAAAGGTTGGATCTTGAAATCAGTGAATTAAAAATATACCGATTTAAAGTAAATGATAAAACTGCACGTGTAAAGTATAACGTATTCCAAAAACTATTCGATGGGAAGTGCTTTGGTTAATAATCTTGGTTGATAATCTGGCCACAACAAGATGTTCTATGTGTCTGAAAACATCGCATCAATTCGAAAATGTCAACGAAGATTTCACTCCTCGTGAAGAGTCATTGCTTTTTGGATTAAGTTTATTGCACGCTAAAATAAAAGCTTTCGAGCACTTGCTGCACTTGTCGTACACTAGACCTACTTTAATTCTGTCCAGACCAAATCCACATTCCGCCGACACGAAAAAAAGATTCAGACCACCATCTATCTCTTTTCATAGTTTTAGGTGCTCTGCGTAAGGTAGATAAGTAACGTCACTGCCATATCTACCTTACGCAGAGCATCTAAAACTATGAAAAGAGATAGATGGTGGTCTGAATCTTTTTTTCGTGTCGGCGGAATGTGGATTGTGGTTGGCGGACAGAATTAAAGTAGGTCTAGTGTACAGACTACATCTCGGGCAATGGGATGTATGAGTAGTAGGGTGGTCCACTTTTTCAAAAATTTTTTGTATCTCGGGGATCCATCGAATCTGAAAGTTTGAGGTTTAAAATGAAGTTTCCTTTAAACGAGAACTCAAATAAATGATTTTAGATGGTGTCGATGAATTTTTGAAGTTTAAAAACGTGCTCCTAAAAAGGAGCAAAATCGGGTAACCATTGGATTGATTTCAAACTTTGTTCAGAGTGTAAAAATGATCTTAACGATACATTTTCTAACGTATTTTTGTCTGCGAAATCAAATGCCGTAGTTAGTTTTGACCTAGGAGCACCATTTCATTGAAAAAAATACACTTTTTCGATCGTTCTTTTTCGCAAATTTCGCAAAGTTCCTTTTCGAGCGAGCGGCAAATGAACAGAAAAAATCTAAAAAAATTTTTGACACCACAAAATTTAGGATTTTTCATGACAAATCCAACGGTATATATTAGTATACACTTTAAAATATTTAATGCCGAAAAAGCACGATTTTATCCCAAAAAACGATATTAAAAAATGGAAGAATGGAAAAATATATTCGTTTCTTCAAGAAAATGGCTAAGTATCATCACTTATGAATAATCGGATACAACTATGATAGGTTTTTTTCTCACCTTTCAAACGCCGTTTTCAGAGTTAAAAATTCGCAAAATTCGCCGAGATACAGCTGTTTTTGTACGATGCACTTTTTTAGCTTAAAAATCTGCTTTGCTGGTTTTTAAATAACCAGCTCAGAAAGAATTTTAAGCTAAAAAAGTGCATCGTACAAAAACAGCTGTATCTCGGCGAATTTTGCGAATTTTTTGACTCTGAAAAGGCGTTTGAAAGGTGAGAAAAAAACCTATCAGATAGTTGTATCGATTATTCTCATAAGTGATTATACTTAGCCATTTTCTTGAAGAAACGAATATATTTTTCCATTCTTCCATTTTTTAATATCGTTTTTTGGGATAAAATCGTGCTTTTTCGGCATTAAAATAATTTTAAAGTGTATACTGATATATACCGTTGGATTTGTCATAAAAATCCTAAATTTTGGTGGTGTCAAAAATTTTTTTAGATTTTTTCTGTTCATTTACCGCTCGCTCGAAAATGAACTTTGCGAAATTTGCGAAAAAGAACGATCGAAAAAGTGTATTTTTTTCAATGAAATGGCGCTCCTAGGTCAAAACTAACTACGGCATTTGATTCCGCAGACAAAAATACGTTAGAAAATGTATCGTTAAGATCATTTTTACACTCTGAACAAAGTTTGAAATCAATCCAATGGTTACCCGATTTTGCTCCTTTTTAGGAGCACGTTTTTAAACTTCAAAAATCATCGCACCATCTAAAAGCATTTATTTCAGTTCTCGTTTAAAGGAAACTTCATTTTAAACCTCAAACTTTCAGATTCCGATGGATCCCCGAGATAAAAAAAATTTTTGAAAAAGTGGACCACCCTAATGAGTAGATATGAAAGATATTTATATTTTATTCATATTACGAGCAGTGTAATTCGGTTACCACACATTGCCACACATTTAAGAGTGCATGTGAACCTATAAAATATTATTAGATTATTACAATTTTTCACTATGCGTGTATAATATAATTGGATGTAAAATATATGTAGATTTATATTTCGATTTTATGCCCAAAACCTTCTAGGAATTACTTTCATAATAAACTTATAAATATTATGTGTTGAGAGTTCACGTATATATCAAAGTCAAAGGCACCGATCTTACATGTTTATATCGACGTTTTCCCTTCTTGCACCACATGAACACTCGTAAAGATTTCCAAAGTACCTAAACTTTGTGCTAACGATTCATGGCATTTATAGATAATCGAGGATAACCATAAAGATTTACATGAAAGATATTTCTTGAAAAATATTAAAAAGAGAAAAAAATTAACAGCACGAACAACGAATATTCAATTATAATCGGATAGATTTTTTCGCTGTTTTTAATGATTTCCACGATTGTCGCCTTACCAAAAATATTATCAACTTTTAAAATTGTTTTTACTTAGCACATACTTCATATTTTATATAAAATTATACAGCGTATAGATCATTAGGGTATGCACGACTCGATCGAGTAGAGCTTTTTCGAGTTTTAGCTAAGTAAATGATGTATTAGCAAACTGATGAATGTTCCCGTTGTATGTGCTTGCTCCTTTGTATATTGTAGATGTATATATGTGAGTTTGAGTAGAGTCAAACTCTTGAGTAGTGTGTGTGAGGATGTGTGAGAGAGAAGGGGAAGAAGTATGTAAATAATAGTTTGTATAAGAATTGTAGAGCACTTGTAATAGAGAACTCATTGAATAAGCTTGTTAAGTTGATTCAGGTAAATATTATAACTTTAATCATTTAAGTGTTCAATGTATTCAGTGTAAATATTAATTATAATAATATTACAGTTATCACAACTGCAACAACTAGAGCTGTTTATTTTAAGCCCTGATTCCGAAGCTTATAAATCAACTTAAGGATGAGTTCAGTGAAAGTCAAATTTCGACTTGTGTCAAAGCAGTAGATGCAAAGAACAAAAGTAAAAGTAAAGACAATTCAAATACTTGAGGAACCAACGATTTTAATGTTTCCTGGTGATGTGCAGACTAGTGAATATTATACTTTGCTGTTTAATTCAAATATTGTGAAAAATGTGGTGAAGAATTTAAATGGATATTATTTAGAAGAAATCGAAGATCGTGACGGGTCAACACAGGAAGAAGCCCCACAACAACAACAGAGTCATCAAGAAAAGTCGATCCATTCGGCAGTTAAAGATATTGTTATTGAAAAATTTAATGGGAAAGGCGCAAACGCGACCTCATGGCTGAACTTATTTATAATGGAATGTAAACGAATGAGCAAAAGAAGAGAGATATGCAGAGGTACTACGAATTTTTCTGGAAGGCTCAGCGTTCGATTGGTTTACGATTTTCATGAAAGTAGAATCATTAGCGTGTCCATGGGAGACATGGAAAGATTCATTTTTAAATACATTTGCACAGAAGGCTTGGTCAGAAATAGCGTTTGCATACAATTTTAAATATCTGAGTGGGTCATTTTTGGATTTTGCATTAAAGAAGAGAGGATTATTAATTGATATTGACCCAGATTTAACAATAGAATCACAAATTAATTTGATTGTTATAGCTTTGCCGAACTTTGTAAGAACCCCCGTCAAACAATTGGAACCGATTAATAAGAATTTCAAAAACACCGGATATAAAAATTTAGAAGATCAAACGCCATATAGAAGCGAAGATAATGGAAAAACACCGAAACCATATAGACCGTGTGAACATTACGAGAGATCAGGTTTTCCAGATAGATATCATCCAGAATCATTATGTAGAACAAGGAATAAAGCACAAATGAGTAGAAATGATAAAATTCGGGTGGCAAATAATATTGAAATACAAGATGCAATATTGGGCGAAGACGAGGCAAAAAACTAAGAGCGCCACCACTTATACGTTTAAGGATAATGGTAAATAACAATCCAGCTATTGCTTTGTATGATCCAGGAACTAATGTCTCATTAGTAAATTATAAGTGGTGGAGGCAACAGAAAATAAATAAGTTTAAAAGTAAGGATAATTATATAAAAACGTTGGCAGGTGTTTTCAAATCAAAAGGTATGATAACTCTAACAATTAAGATTTTTGAGATCGAAAAGAAAATCAAATTATTTATTGTTAAAAATGATAAAATTGAAGATGATATCGTATTAGGTCTTGACAGTATATGGGAGTTTAGATTGCGCCAAGATAAAAACTTTAGAATAGATCAGAAGAAAGAAAGTATGGAAAAAAAGAACATAGTAATAATAAAAATACTGAAATTGTACAGAATATTAATCAAAATAAGGAATTAGAAAAAATATTATTGCAGTATGAAAAAGTGTTTGCAAAGGGAAAGTTTGATATAGGAATACTGAAAGACTTAGAAGCAAAGATAAAATTAACGGAAAATAAGTATGTAGCAAAGAAACCGTATAAGTGTTCATTACAAGATAAAGAAGAAATAGAAGATCAAATTAAAGAATTGATAAAGGCAGGATTGATTGAAGAGTCAAGTAGCCCGTTTGCAGCACCGGTGTCGTTAGTCTATAAAAAGGAAGAAGGAAGGAAATCCCGGCTGTGTGTGGACTATCGAGATTTAAATAAAATAATTGTACCAGAGAGTCAACCATTCCCAAGAATAGAGGACTTAACACTACGAGCGAAAAATTGTAAGTATTTTACGAAACTCGATGTTAATTCGGCTTTTTGGTCGATTCCAATTCGTCGTAAGGACAGATACAAAACTGCATTTGTAACGCATCATGGTCACTGGGAGTGGTCGTGTGTCCCGTTTGGTTTAAAGTCCTCACCCGCAATTTTCCAAAGAATTTTATCTAGTATTTTGAGGAGAGGTAATTTGGATGCGTTTGCAGTTAACGACATTGATGACATTCTCATTTACTCAAAAAAATATGATTAACATATGGTACATATTGAGGAGACGTTAAAAGTTTTACAAAATCAAGGATTTAAGTTGAAGAAATCAAAGTGTGAATTTGCAATGAGAAAAACAACATACTTGGGTCATGAAATTGGAGATAATTGTGTAAGACCTTTAAATAATAATGTTATAGGTAATTTTAAGGCACCTTTATCGATATTAGGTCCGGCGCACAAACCATTAGAAACAGTTTCGTTAGACACAATAGGTGGTTTTGCAGGTAACGAAAGTATAAAAAAATATTTGCATTTGGTCATTGATCATTTTACAAGATTTGTTTTCGCTCTACCGTCAAAAACTCAAACAGCTAGAGATTTCATTAAATTAGTGAATATAGTGGAAAATAATGGTAAAGTAGAGATCTTACTGTCTGATATGTATGCGGGTATGAATTCTAAAGTATTTAAGCAATATCTGAGAAATACAAATATTAAACAAGTCTTTACGGCAGTGGATTGTGCTTTCTCGAATGGAATGAATGAAAGAATGAATCAAACACTAGTCAATCGAATAAGGTGTAAAATTTTCGAAAATAGAAATAAACCTTGGCCTAGTATAGCAGAAGAGTGTGTTAATGAATATAACAACACTATTCATTCATCAACTGGATTTACACCGAAGTATTTATTATTGGGGGTAGAAGAATCAGTGTTACCTAAGGAATTGATTGCTAACAATAAAAATAATTTACAAGAAAATAGGAAAATAGCAGAACAGAATTTGATAAGAATTCATTAGCAAAATAAAAAATATTACGACCGAAATAAGGTAAATGTTAATTATAAAGAAGGGGATTTAGTGTATATACAGAATGGCAATAAATTGAATAGAAATGAGCTAGATGTAGTAAGGAAAGGTCCATATAGAATTAAAGAAAAAATATCTAATGTAATGAATGTGATTGATAGAGGGAGAAGAAAAGAAGCATATATATGTCATGCGAGTAAATTGGTTCCGTGTTATAAGTATTAGTTTTGGTTTTTGACTTAAAGAGGGGGGATGTGAGTTTGAGTAGAATCAAACTCTTGAGTAGTGTGTGTGAGGATGTGTGAGAGAGAAAGGGAAGAAGTATGTAAATAATAGTTTGTATAAGAATTGTAGAGCACTTGTAATAGAGAATAAGCTTGTTAAGTTGATTCAGGTAAATATTATAACTTTAATCATTTTATGTGTTCAATGTATTTAGTGTAAATATTAATTATAATAATATTACAGATATCACAACTGCAACAACTAGAGCTGTTTATTTCAAGCCCTGATTCCGAAGCTTATATATATAATGTATTTTTTTGTTTCGCGTACTCGAATATTTCCGACTCGACGAGTACTCGACTAAAACTCCAAAAATCGAATACTTTCACATATTTTGGCTCTGGGAAGTCACGCTCATAGATTTGTATTCCACACAAGATTCCAAAAAAAACATTTATTTGAATATTCTTTTTTTATCAAAAAATAGATGCATTCAAACTGAGAAAGAGGAGTATCCAGGAAAAGATTTTCGAAAAAATTGAAGTAAAAGTGAATTTATGTTTGCAAGGTCATGGTACAACGAATACTGGAAAAGTTGCCAGAAGATGTTTAAAAAAATCCATTATTATTTTCCGAATTCCTAGAAATCAATTCAGAGTTTGTAATAAATTTGGCAGAGATATTAGTTTGTTTTAAATCTAAAAATGTATTAGATCTAGATAAACTGGAACAACTTTGTTTCAAAACTTACTGACACTACTATTCTACATATAAATGGGCAAGAATGAATCCTTTTACCCACAAGTTGTTACTTCATGGATGCCAAATAAGTAGAAAGTTTCCACTGTGAATTGCTTATTTTTCGGAAGATTCAAGTGAAGCTTGGCACAAATTAAATCGCTCTAATATGAAAAATGCGTCACGACAAAACAGTCGTTCTAATAGAATTTTAGACGTATTTAATAAAGCCATTTACCCGTCAGATCCTAAATTATCACTTTCATGTAAATAAACGAATGAAATTTCATAAAAGTTGGGTAAAGAGTGTCGGGTGCCGGAGAAGATCAAAGAATTTTTACTAAGGTAACTTAATTAATTTATCGGTACTCATTTCAATTTCAGTACAATTAACTTTATAATGTGAATGTATTTTTATTGTTGCAGTAATCATTCTAGTCAAGTTATGGAAGAAATGGACACTGACTAAGTCAAAATGTACATTTAAATTTTTTCACATTTAAATGGTTTGCTACGATCATTTTTTTTTTCTCTTTTTTTTTATTGCAATCTTTCTACATTTTTTCGACAATAGGCAAATACATTGAACAGTATAATAGAAAAATGGGTGTGAGCCCAATCCAATGACGAGGGCTCTTATAAACTATACAGTTTTTACATCACAAGTAGGAGTGTTTCTTCAATCTAGACCCTTCGAAGGACACGTTGTTGAGTTGAACAGCAAGGATGTTTGGGTGATTTTGCAACCGACTTTTGTAGAGGGACGAGAATCTTCGTACTTCCTCGCTTATCGATGGTATCTCCAAGTCGCGTCTAATAGCTTCATTTGTAACGTACCACGGAGCATTTACGATGTTCCTGAGTACTTTAGACTGAAATCTTTCAATTATATCCAAGTTGGATTTGGCAGCTGCACCCCACAGTTGGATTCCGTACGTCCAGATTGGTTTCAAAATGCATTTGTACAGGAGTAATTTGTTTTCCAAGGTTAAAACTGAGTTTCTTCCGAGTAGCCAGTACAGTTTTCTGAGTTGTAGGCTGAGTTGTTTTCTTTTAGTCCATATATGAGTCCTCCAGGTGAGTCGACGATCCAAATGCATCCCAAGGTATTTAACTTCTTCAAATTGCGCCACTGGTGTTTCATTTATGAGTACAGTAGGACACGTTGCCCTGCGAAGAGAAAAGGTGATGTGTGCCGACTTGTTTTCATTGATCTTGATTCTCCAATTCTTAAACCAGTCTACTACTGTAGATAGATGTTCTTGTAGGTTCGTTGAGGCGACAACTGGGTCAGAATTTGAGCAAAGTAATGCGGTATCATCAGCGTACGTAGCTGTTGTCGTAGTGTATGAAGATGGAATATCTGATGTGTACAGTAGGTATAAGGTTGGCCCGAGAACACTGCCTTGAGGAATACCAGCATGAATATCGTGGAGTTTGGTTACTTCGTTATTAACTTTCACCCGGAACGTTCGATTTTCTAGGTATGATTTCAATATCTGATAGAAGCCAACCGGAAGGTTTATCTTGATTTTATGGAGAAGACCCGTGTGCCAGACTTTGTCAAAAGCCTGAGCCACGTCAGGAAGATAGCTGAGCATTGCTTCCTTTCGAAAGCTCTTCGAATATTTACTACTATTCTGTTCACTTGTTCATGGTAGTAGAGTGGTTTTCACGGAAACCAAATTGATGTTCTGGGATTAATTTTCTATCCTGTAGTATCGGCTTAAGTCTACTGAGTATCACTTTTTCACAAAGTTTAGAACAGATAGGTAACAAACTGATAGGACGGTAAGATGTTGTTTGTTCGGAGGTTTTCCTGGTTTTAAAATCAGAATAATTTGCGCAACCTTCCACTGGCTAGGAAAGTACTTCAGTCTTAGGCATGCATTTATAAGTATAGTCAAGTATCTGACTGCTTTTGGAGGTAGTTCTTTTATCGTTTTGCCATTTATTCCATCATATCCTGGAGATTTTCGATTTTTTAAGCTTCCGATAAGACATTGGATTTCATGTAGGCTGGCATTCTTTATTTGCATCTCCTCGAATAGAGAACGTTGGTCTTGCAACAATAGTTCTTCTTCTATATCCGTAATTTGTCTCTGTGGTGTCTCAAACACCTTGCTTAGATGTTCAGCAAAATTTTCAGCTTTTTCTTGATCACTTCTTGCCCATTTACTCATTGTCCTGATAGGTGGAATGAATTGCTGGTGCGCTTCAATTTCTTGGTGGCTTTCCATAGAGAGTAATCCGTTGATGCCGTTGGGGTGAGGTTTTGCAAGTAGTGGTTTATTTTAGAGTTTTTATCTTCGCGAAGAATTTTTTTAAGATGTTTTATAGCTTTGTTTAAACGAGTTTTATTTACTATGTTACGCGTATTCTGCCAGATTTTTTTAAGTTTACGTTTTTCGCTTATTTTATTTAGTATTTCCGTAGATAAATTTTCCATTTTTTGGGCAGGTTTTGTAGGAGGAGTTGAAAAAAGTATAGCTTTATGGATTAGAATATTGAGATTTTCGATCGCAACATCGACATCGTTACAAGTTTTTAATGGGATATTACATGAGAGGTTGTGATCAATGTAATCTTTGTAGGTTGACCAGTTAGTTGTTTTATTACCAAGAAAATCTGAGTATTTTTTATGGCTTCGGCGCACAGTTCGAGTATAATTGGCGAGTGATCAGAAGTTAGTTCAAGACTGGACTGTACAGAGAGATAGTGGTCGATATGCCTTTAGCGATGAAAAAGTCAATGAGATCTGGACTTTTTGATAAATCAGATGGCCAGTACGTTGGTTCACCGGATGAGGCGGTGATTAGGTGGTTTTCTTGTATTGTGTCGTACAGCTGTCTGCCACGAGGAGAAGGAGTTACAGATCGAGAGCCCCATGAGGGGTGTTTCGCATTATAGTCACCACCCGCAATGAACCGAGAGCCTAGTTTTTTAAAGAATGTTGTGAATTGATCTTGTTTGATATTATGTCTTGGTGGACAGTAGATAGCTGAGAATGTGATGGGACCTTTAGATGTTTCAGCTGTTACGCTTGTAGCCTGTAAATAGTCATCCGTGTTCTTTTCGAGTTCGAAGTGTTTCATAGATGATTTGATTATGAGAGCCGTGCCACCGTGCGCCCTACCACTAGGATGTTGCGTGTCGTATATGATGTAGTTTGGAATTTTGAGATACGTTAGTGAAATGAGTTTCTGAAATGAGCGTAATGTCTATGTTTTTTCTTGTTAGGAATGATTTTAATTCTAGGCTACGGTCAGCGAGTCCGTTGGCATTCCATGCTGCGATAGTAAATTTTTCGTGAACAGGCATTTATAATTTATTGATGAGTTTTGTTAATAGGTCTAGCATAACTTCATAGTAGACATGAGTTGTGACATCATATTTTCTAGCTTGAGTATAGAGTTATTTTTATTATTTTCGATGTTATTGTTATTGCATTCAGCGATAGCCGTTACCTCTGGAATTGTATGTTGATGATCTACGGGTGATTGACCTGGTAACCCAGTTAAAGCTTGTGCAAATGAGACGTTTGGGGTAATGTTTTTAAACTGAGTTGGTTTAATAATTATTTCGATCATCGAGTTTCTTTTCGCGTAGGGGGGGGGTGGCCGGATAGGGGCCGGATATATTTTTGTATAACAGCTGCTTGCGACGATACACCTTTGTAGCTGGCCGGGTGATTACCTTGGCAATTAGCGCAAATAACTTCTTTAGTTTTTACTTTTATTGGACATAGGCTTGTTAAGTGATTTTTTGCGCATTTTACGCAGACAGGCTGCTTTACAATAATTTTTAGTATGACCGTACTCTTGGCACTTCATGCATTGCGGGATGTCTCTGTTTTACGCGGTGGCTCAAGCTTACTACTGTGTTTAAAAGTCGGTTTATTTCGTAAATTTTTTTATGTTTGGATTTATTTTTATTTCCACGAAGAAAGAGGAAAGTGGATTTTTCGTGATAGAATGTCTGATGTTCGAGATTTTGATTACCGAGTGACCGTAGCCTCGATAGCTTTTTTAGGTCTACTATTTCAACCGAAGGGTGCATATTTCGTAGTACGGCTTTGAGCCCTTTGGCTTTTGCACTGATATGTGTGAAACTCCTTATTCTTTTGTTTGAGCATTTCGATCGCGGCTTTGTAATGATTTTCAACCGTAAATTGTACTTTAACCGAGTTACTGCTGAGGATTTGAATATAAAAATCGTTTCCGGCTATTTCATTTAATTTAGTTTTAATTGGTTTACGTTTTGGACCCCGTTGACAATATCGGTGGTGGTTTGTCGTTATTGGCGGCAGGATTACTCTCTGCTTTTCTTTGTCGTCTTCTTCCTCTTTCGCTATTTCTTCGGTAAGATCTTAATTTAGGCTCTGCAAAGGTGAGAACGCATTTTCCGTTGGCACTGGTTGAACAGCCAGTTTCTAAGTAAGGTTTGTCACTTTGTTCGTGTGTGAATTTTTTTCAGGACTGGCGTTTTTTTCTTTACCTGTTGATGGTCATAAATGACCTGTCTGCACTAGCAGCTTCAGTGGTATTTTTATCCACTTCATCTGCCATTGCAGATAAATTTTTACTATACTATTTTTTCACTACACTAATTTAGTAGAACATTTTATATAGAAATTACTATTTCAAACGTAATGTTACTATGAATTCGAGATCAGACATAAAAACGTCTGTACAGCTCGAAGTCTAAACACCTAATGCGCTACGATCATGAACTTCATCTTTATTGTTCAAATGATAAGCCTGAATTTGGTTTTCTACTTTTATCATAGGTAGATTCAGAGGCGTACTTAGGTATAGGCTAAGTAGGCTATAGCCTAGGGTGGAAAATTTTGAGGGACGGCAAAAACCTCAGTCGTTGTGTCTTTACTTATGTAGTTTGCAATTAAATCATCTATCGTAGCGAGAAAAATTCTCGAGTACCCATTTTCTATGTAAAATTGAATGTACTTTTAAATATGAATTTATAATTAACCTCGGATAAAATATATGAACAATTTACTGCGAAAAAACACGATTTTGAAAAAACTTCAACTAAAACTTTTTTTACTAAAGAGACTTAAACTGTGGCATGTAACACCCCAAAACTGGGTGGATAAGAACCTAAAGTTGGAAGTTCCGTAGGTGGGATTTAAAGATTCAAGATGATAAGTACCACAAAAAACACTTTTCCAAAAAAATTTACCAAAAAAATTTATCAAAAAATGTTCCAAAAAATGTACTTTTTCCCTCTCTAACCTAAGATACGAAACTTTGCCGCTAATTTTAGGCTCTCGTAGGAAAAAATAGCATCTTCGACTGGTGCAGATATGGTTTGGTAAAATTGAATTTACTTTTTAAATATGAATTTATAATTAACCTCGGATGAAATTTGTGAACAATTCACTAAGAAAAAACACGATTTTGAAAAAACTTTAACTGAAACTTTTTTACTAAAGAGACTTAGAGGAGTCATACACCAGTTCACTCCTCTTTGTCATTATTGTGATATAAACCACAGTTTAATGTCAATCTACATTTTCAACATAAAATTGACATCTTTGAGCCCTAAAAAATGTAAAAAAAGTTGCAGAATAGGCCTTTGCATCTAAAAATAGCTCATTTTGCTATTCTAGCCTTTCGGCACTGTGCGCAAGGTTCAGATCAGAGTCATGCAGGTGGGAATTTCTAAATAGGTCAAACTATTCAGAAAAATATCCTTTTTGTGGAGTTTTGTGGAATTTTGATTTAGACCTTCATATCAGTTCTATTATTCCATATGTGCTTAAAAACATTGATAAATTTTTTTTATTTCTTACTTTTTTCACATCTGTTGGCATGCAAACTTTTGTATGACTCTCTACGATCAAATACTAATACTAATACGATGAAACGTTGCCGCGATTCGCGAATCACTTGAAGCTACGGACAGAATGTGGGCAGAACTTGAACAAAAATTGCAAGAAAAAGAGCAAATTCGCGCACAACTACTAACTGCACAGAATAAGATACGTAACCGTGACGACGCCGAACCCGACATAAGTTTCGAAACATCAACCCCAACGCGACGTGTACCGAAAATAGATTCAAAACGCGAAATCCTTGACCAGATACGAAAATGGAATTGTCACTTCGATGGCAAAGACTTTTACACCTTTCTTGACCGCGTAGAAGAACTAAGAACGGGATACGGTTTCTCGAAAACAGACCTTTTACACGGAATACCGGAAATACTTCGAGGTAACGCGTTAGAATGGTATAGCAATTTTGCTACCAAATGCAGGGATGGGGACGAGTTCGTAGAGAAATTAAGAGATTTTTACCTGTCTCCGCAAGAAAAACGTAATCTTGAAAAACAAATTAGAACGAGTGCAAGGCCACTCGGAATCGATTAAAGAATACGTAAACGCGTTAGCGACACTAATGCGACGCAGGGGAGGCATTCCACCGTCAGAGCAACTAGACAACATCTATTATAATATGAAAGCAGAGTTACACATCTACATTAAAAGATCACAAATCAATTCAGTAGCATCACTCATTCAATAAGTTGAAACTTATGGAAAATTAAAAGGCGATACAAAAAAAAATGAGTATTACTAAAGAAACTCTAACGGTGGATAGCCCGAATTACCCATACAACCGGAAAGACCATTGCTGGAATTGCAAACAAAGAGGTCACTCCCGCGCTAATTGTAAAAATCCCCGACGAAAATTCTGCTCTGTCTGCGGTAAAGACAACGTTTTAACTCGCGACTTCCACGGACCAAAAAAACGAGACAGAGACCGAGAAACCGTTTACTCGAGTCTCGAAGATTCAGACGGCAGATTCTTCGTAGAATTACTGATTAATAACACCCGATTCCGAGCACTTGTGGACCCAGGAGCGCACAGATCTTACATAAATGAAAAAATGGCCAGTTACGGTCAAACTAGGAATTGGAAGTTCATACAGACGTATCATGAGGCAAGGGTGGCTGATGGAGTCCACAGGGAACTTGATCGTAAAACCAGCATAGCCTTCAAAATAGCAGGGAAAAAATTAACCGCCCAATTCCATGTAATGCCGGACTTGCCACATGATTTCTTGCTTGGGATGGACACATTAAACAAATTGAATATAAAAGTTTTCCTTAATGATAAAGAACTAAGTCAAACAAAGTTACACAACGGCAGTGAGATCTGTGCAGTAATTAGAGTGCGCGAGTTCTCGGAAATCCAGAAACAAGAAATTAATAAATTCGTAAAGAAAAAAAAACTCTCGTTTGATAATATACACGGTCCTACCCCAAATGCGACGTACGAGATTAAAATCTTAAAGAACACACCGATAAAACAGCGATATCGTCCGTGAAACCCCTTGATGCAAGAAATAATAGACACCGAAGTCGAAAAGATGACTAAACAAGGAGTGATTGAGCCATCCACTAGCGCGTGGAGTTCACCGATAGTACTCGCGAAAAAGAAACAAGGCGAATACCGTTTCTGTATCGACTTTAAAAAAATTAACGAGGTATCAGAAAAAGACGCGTACCCACTACCGCAGATAGAAGCTATTCTCAACAAGCTCAGTGGAGCAAAATACATATCCACAATAGACTTGAAAAACGGCTACTGGCAGGTACCCCTCGCGGAAAACAGTAAACAATACACAGCTTTTACAGTCCCAGGCCGAGGCCTAATGCAGTTTACGGTCTTGCCTTTTGTTTTGCACTCCGCCCCAGCCGTTTTTCAGCGTCTAATGGATAGTATTATAACCCCCGAATTGGAACCGAACGTATTCTGCTACTTAGACGATATCGTGATAATTTCAGAAACATACGAGAAACACAGGTCTTTACTACATGAAGTTTTCCGCAGATTAAAAGCCGCGAAACTTAAACCAAATTGGGAAAAAAGTAAATTCGGACGCGAACGGTTAAAATATTTTGGACACGTGATCGATAAGAATGGAATTCATACCGACCCGGATAAAGTTAAAGCCATCGCCGATATGCCAACGCCAAAAAACTTACGAGATCTACGTCGATTCACCGGATTAATCTCATGGTATAGACGCTTCGTACCGAACGTAGTTTCACTAGCGGCTCCGTTAAATAAATTACTACGCAAGAACGTTCGTTGGACTTGGGGCGAGATACAAGAAAAAGCATTTAACACATTAAAAGAGCATTTAATTAAAGCACCGATATTAGCATGCCCCAACTTCAGCGAAACGTTCATACTACAAACAGTTGCGAGTAATGATGGTCTGGGTGCGATGCTGACCCAGAACATTGATGGAAAAGAAAGGGTTATCGCGTACGTGAGTAGGACGTTAAATAAAGCCGAAAAGAATTACTCCGCCACCGACAAAGAGTGCCTCGCGGTGAAATGGGGTATTTGAAAAATGCGAAATTACCTAGAAGAATATCACTTCGTCGTAATAACCGATCACCAGAGCCTCCGATGGCTTTCGAAAATTGATAATCTTTCAGGTCGACTAGTACGGTGGGCAATTGAACTGAATCAATGGGACTTCGAAGTGAAATACCGCAAAGGTACCGAAAATACGGTGGCCGACACATTGTCAAGATCACCGCTAGAAATTTGTGCCGTAGACGATCTTGATTATTGTTACAGCGCAACACTTGAAAAAACCGAAAAATCACCAGATGATAACCCAGAATATTGCATTTCGGACGGGAAATTATATAAACATATCCTACACACGTTAGATTTCAACAACACTCCCCACGCGGAACAATGGAAACTCTGCATTCCGAAAAATGCACGCCCTAAGATACTACACGAATGTCATAGTGACCAAATATCGGGCCACCTACGGTTATATAAAACGTTGATAAGATTAATATAATTGGTTTATTTAATTATCATTTTAATTCACAAGTCATTATTTTTCTTTTCCCGTCAATTCTTTTCCCTAGGTTTTGGACCTCGACGACGCCACGGTCGGTGCAAATTGCCGCACCATGTGCTGAGCTAGTCGGCGATATCGCGTTACCTAGGACAATAAGTCATTCATTTTTATAGTAACGATCATGGTAACCGTTACAATGTTAATACGTTTTCAAACGTCACATAATCAGTTAGTTCTATTCAGTACGCGATTCATTCAGTTCACTATACGTAAATAGACGGTAATAGTAGGTTGATATCAAAGTGCAAAAATAACGAAGCTTTTAAATACTACACTCCCTTAGAAGATATGTTTGAAATAATGCACATATTACGACTGGACGGGGTGGGCATGATTGCCTTCTGAAAGAAACGGTATTAAGCCGCAGTACGATTGATGGCTAAAAAGCAATCGCAAATGGCGGACAAGGATATTTCAAGTGTAGCTGCAAAACTTCCTGCAGGATGTTATGACTTTTCAGCCAAACATTCATTAATTAATTAATTTTTTGCTATTACTTATTCTTCCACCGTTCTTTGCTTCGCAAAACATTTTACACACGACTTTTTTATTTAACATAAGCTTAGAATTAGTTTCTGCTGTCTTCCGGATATGCAGTGACGCGTTGTCGAAGTCACGTAGCTGGTGGTTGCTGTGTTGTCGAGAACACTTACGAATTTAACTTCACATCCGAACTTGTAAAACTGACTCTACTCGACTCTACTCGACTCAATGACTGACTAATAGACTGAATGTTACTGCTCGACTGGCGTAGCTCCATCGCGTCGTAAGTCTCGGGATGATCTCTCCCGTGTCCTCCTTTTTGGGTTGTAAATATCCAAATTTTTATTGGATTTGCCTATTGATCGGCCTATTGATATTGCGTGGGACAATCTTCAGGAATTTCCTCACTGATTGCAGCTTCCTGAAATCCCATGGCTTGATCCTCGGCTAAATCAATAGCGTAATGCGCAGTTGATTTTAGCGCAAGCTACAGACAAAATTGATATATTTTCTATTCATAGTATTCCATTGGTGTGCAATAATGCCTAAAATTTTTCAGGCTGTGTGTATTGCCTGAAAAATATTAGGCATTTTAGTGATGCCTAAAAAATCCATAGCTATTTTTTGAGGCCGTGAACCACGAATGTTTTCGATTGTAATTCACGCGTGTAGTAAATGTCCCAAAGTTTTGGATATGAGATCGAATACAAAATCGGATAAAATCATCGCAAAGTTTGAAATGTTGTTTGCGCGACACGGACTACCACATCATTTGGTGACGGATAAATTATAGCGTCCTGGCAACCCAGCACCAACGTTTGTTGGAAAATGTTGTTGGTACATTTAAGAATAAAGTCTCAAAAATGTTACAATCAGTAAACAAATAAAACGAGGCGGTTACTGAATTCTTATTTGATTATCGCAGTACCGAGCATCGCTCCATGAAACGAACACTAGCGTACATGATTTACAAACGTGAACTTTGCACTTAATTCGATTGCCTACAATCCGATGTATCAGGACCTTGAAATATGACATTTGAGGTAGGAGAGAGAGTGTGGGTTGACGACCGAACGAATACGGCGTTTTCACAAAGCGTTACTGACGGTCAGGATTGAACAGCCTGTAGGCACAACAAACCGAGATTCCATTCACTTTATACGTAAAGTCGATAAGTTTAATTGCAAATTACAACTAAGTGAGTTTAGATAAAAATATATTAAAATATCCCTCGACGTGGAGGAAGACTTCATCTTTTCATCTATCGAAGCGGATTTTACGTTTTCCCTTTAGTTATTGCAAAAAAAATTGTGGAAATTTTGGTCATTTCGGAGTTGTACTCGCTGCTCGGCTGCAGTCAACACCGACTTGCGCATGTCCGTGATCGTTCATAAAATAAAAAATGGTGTTGAGGTGTTATGTTACGGGATGCAATGCCAATTCCCAAAATGGAAAGTTTTCCTTCTTTGGTATACAAAAAGAAAAGCCGAGAAATAATAGAAATTCTGAAGAATTAAGGGAATTGAGTCGAAAAAGGCAATATACGTGGATAAGAGCTCTCAAACAAGATCCCTTCACAGACAAAAAATTAAATTATTTTAAAGTATGCAGCAGGCATTTTATCTCAGGTATATTTTTAGATGTCTCTCTTTTATGGCAACCTCAATTACATCTACTTTGATTACTTTTTCTTCTTTATTTTTATTTGTAAAAGGTAAGCCAGCTGATATACTAGATGTAAATAATCTGGACTGGACACCTTGTCAAAACTTGGGCTACACGGTAGGACATACTTTGAAGAAAAAAGAAACTTTGGATCTTCATTATAGAGCTATTTAAAGGGTATATCAGTTATTGTCAAGTAATGTAAGTACCATATGTTTAAATCATGAAATTACTTTCAGGATAAAAAAAAGTCGTTCCAGCGCATAACAGTTATAATTGAATGTTTTGAGATTTTTTTTGTTTTGAGATCTGAAGATCTTCTTGACAACGCAGAAAGTTGGTCTCAATACAAACACCATAAAACAATCAAAGTTTTAATTGGCATCACAGCACTTGGAAGTATAAGTTTTATATCTAAAGCTTGGGGAGGTAGGACAAGCGATAAGCACATTGCTGAGAAATCAGGTTTTCTCAAACATCTCCTACCAGGAGATGTTGTTCTGGCTGATTGAGGCTTCCTTCTTCAAGAATCACTTGATAGTATTGGGGTCTCCCTAAACATTCCAGCTTTTACCAAAGGTAAGATATAATTTTTATTATTTTTTTTTCCTGAAATTTAGCAATTTACTCTCAATCTATTTGATCTATTGTAGGTGTCAATCAGCTGCATCCAATGGATTTACAAAAAACGCGAACAATCGCCAATTTCAGAATTCATGTGGAAAGAGTGATAGGTGTTTTAAAACAGAGATATCAAATTTTATCTGGTAGATTGACATTAGACATGCTGTATCCAAATTCTAAAGGGTAAAGTCCAATAGACAAAGTCGTTACAGTTTGTAGTGCTCTTTTTAATTTGAGTCCTTCAATTATTACAGAGCAATAATGTGCTATGTGTGATAATGGTAAGTTGTTGGGCGTGAAATTGTTGTTACTTTGCAATTGTTGTTTATATTGTTGTGAGTGATATGGTGTGGGAATAATGTTAAAATGCTTGCATAAAAATTATCTTTAAATTCAAGGAGAAATAAAAATATTAAAGTCACTGATAAAATTTTGTCCTTTATTTATATTAATTAAACATCCACTCAATTTGATCTGTTAGGATCTTTTTCTCTTGTGTAATATTTACCAATCAATTCTGGCACTATTACATTATTATAGTAAGACTTTGATTTTAAAAGTTGTGTCTCTAAAAAATCTTTATCAATTGGAATTCGGTGCATAATCATCTTCTTATTCGAGCATAAAAAAAACACAATATTCATGATTGCCACAGTACATTTGAAATTGAAGTTGATAATAATATTCATGAACTCTGTTCAGTTCATATCTGTCACAAGTTTTTTTTAAAAATGGAAACTTATTATTTTTAACAAATTCTTCAATGCACTGATTTTTAAGCTCATACGGAGACTTAATTTCTATGCATCCTTGATCATCACAACAGTCGCACATCACTAAGGCATCAGAAATAGCTGCAAAATAAGGATGCCTCTCACAAATCAGCAGCCCAGGATTGGTGTTGAGGTGATTGACGTGCATCTCTGCAGCTTCTTGCATGTAAAGAGTTCGAGCTTTCAGTTTTTGAGCTGCTTGATAGGTCTCATTCGATAATTTATATGATATTTTGGCTAGATAACAGATAATTTTAATTAGTGTTAACGATAGGTCATCAATAGACTCTATACATGTCTTATGAAATGTGTGGCAGTAATTCAGCCAGCTTGGTATTCATATAAACATCTGAGTTAGACCTATTCAATGTAGCTTCAAAAACAGAATCTCGTTGCTCCTCACTGATCTTGATAGTCATTGGAATTCTTCTCAATTCATCAAGTGTCAAATTTTGCAATTCTATAGGAAATACCTTCACCAATGATTGAGGGAGCATTGGAGTTTGCTTAATTGCATCATTTTTAGCATGAGGCTTCAAAGCGCTAAAAATAACTGCATTTGGAGTTGCCTCATGTATTTTTTACAAAAATTGATCCAAACAGTTTCCTTCCAGAGGAATTATGTTTTTTGGAAGAGTATCTGAAACATAAAAATTAAAGGTACAGTATTTATAGAAAGATGAAAAAAAGAGAAATATTATAACAAGTTTTATTTTTATACCGTCATATGATTGACACTTCTTGCTCCAATTCATATCCTGAACTTGTTTAAATTCCACTTTTTTTGTCGTCTTTGGGACTTTCCATGATCAGATAGATAATCTATCGTGCAAGATAGTGAATCATTTTCATGGCAAAATATGTAGAATAACGTAGCTGCAGCATGACTGCAAGCTTCTCCCAATCCTGCCATGCAAGTGCAGTGCGTTGTTTTCATTGATCCATTAGAAAATAAAATTATCCAAGGTTTTAAATCCTTATCATTCATTTTTTGAGAATCTTTTACCTTTTAAAAATATAATATAAGCAGGAGTCATTAATAGAGAATTTTATAAAAAGTTAAAAATATAAAATAAATTAAATTAAAGTTAATATAAAATAAATTAAAGTTAAAAATATAAAAAACATTGGAAAGAACAACAGTATAATTATTAATTTTCACATGTTTAACACTGTGCACAAACCCTGATGTATAATATTTATATGCCTCTAAAGATTTATAAGCTTTAATTTGTTTGGCAGAAAAAACATTATGCGTTAAAACAAAATATGTCATTATATCCACTAGCTCAACTTTTGGTAATTTACTTTTCTCTTCAGAAAACATCTCTTTAGTAATTGTATATGGATCTATTGAATTTATACACTACACTTTATCACAATATCTTAATATTATGTCACTTGGCAAGTTCTTGACGTATTCACTCATGTTTTAATATTTAAATGTATTTACAAAATATAGCTGAAACGATCACGGACACACGCAAGTCGGTGTTGACAGCAGTCGAGCAGCGAGTACAACTCCGAAATGACCAAAATTTCCACAATTTCTTTTGCAATAACTAAAGAGAAAACGTAAAATCCACTTCGATAGATAAAAAGATGAAGTCTTCCTCTACGTCGAGGGATTTTTTAATATATTTTTATCTAAACTCACTTAGTTGTAATTTGCAATTAAACTTATCGACTTTACGTATAAAGTGAATGGAAGCTTGGTTTGTTGTGCCTACAGGCAAATCAGCTGTTCGAGTGAAGCGGTTAGTGACGGTCACTGAAAACAGCCTATAGTGGTGATAAATCGCGATCAAAGTCGGTAAAGTTAATTGTTAGATCCAGTAAAATCCCAAAATTTCTTACTACTTCTTCAGGGTGTATGGGCAGGGCCCCCTATAAACTAAAAGGCGAGATCCTGCTAGACACAGTGACGCCCCCAACGTTCTCCTTTTCAACATAGATTTGAATCAGATATTCGTTGGCCCACAGAGAAGCTCTATAGTTGATCTGACCTTCACCCGTGACCTACGAAAACAATTCTATCTCGGTGAAACAAAGCTTTTTTATCTAAATACGGCATTGGAAAGGTGAAACAAAAACCATTGAAACGATGCATTGACATATTTTTCATAGGTTATTGTGCTGAGCCATTTTTTTTGAAGAAACAAATTCATTTTTTTTTTGGTTTACGCTAAAACCACGTTTTTCGGCACAAAATTGCTCATAACATCTGAAATAATGCATCATTCTCAATTTTGACAATTTTTTTTATAATCGGAGCCGTTTTTTTACTTTTTGGTGGGTTTCGTGGGGAGGGTTCACGGATCTGCCCCAAAATTCTGTATGTTATATGGGCATATGAAAATAGCCTGCAGCTGAATTTTAAGCCTTGTAGAGGCCCTAGGGCCCACAATTGGGCCCCTCATAGGTCTAAAATTAGCCGATTTTACGTAATTTTGCGTATCCTTCAAATAGTCGTAGCTCGGGCACCGAAGCATATTTTTTAACCCGGAGGGTCGCATTCTTTAGGTCAAGACATGTACTTTTCATGAAAAAAGTATGCAGAGCTCGATAACCATACCTTCGGTTATGGAGTGGCATTGAAGGGGGATGAAAAGAAGCTCTTTAGCTGAGCTTAATATTAGGTTAAGGGGAGTCATACACCAATTGGTTCTTATTGGGCATTTTTGTGATATACATCACAGTTTGATGTCAACCTATATTTTCAACATCAATTTTACATCTTTGGACCCAACAAAATGTGTAAAAAAGTGTCAGAATAGGCCTCTGCTTCTAAAAATAGCTTATTTTTGCTATTTTAGGATTTTGGCACTGTGCGCAAGGTTCAGACCAGAGTTTTTGAGGTACAGACCTCTAGTACGTCTCAAAATCTTCATAAAATGACACTCTATGAGCTGAGTTTTCTGGAATTTTGATTTAGACCTTTATATCAGTTCTGTTACTCAATATGTGCTCAAAAACACCAATAAATTTTCTTGACTTTTGCTTTCTTTCACATCTATTAGTGTAAAAACTTTTTTATAACTCGAATCAAAATTCAGCCCATAGAGTGTCATTTTATGAAGATTTAGAGAGACGTACTAGAGGTCTCTATGATGAAAACTGACTGAGAAACCCTGCGCACACTGGACTAAAATGTGAAAAATTAAACTTTTCAGGAGGAGCAAAAGAAAGAATTTATGTTTAAAACATTGAAATCGTTTACTACACATTCTCAGTGGCTCACACATAAATCTCACTCACACTTTACTCATTCTCAGACTAATTTGAGCTTTTTCACATCATTTCACTAATTGTTTCTATATAAACTTCACTCAACCCACATACAATTCAGGTATCATGCGTGCATTCAGTTTCTCAGTGATGCATGTTGTAAAGTACTAAGCACAAATGTTTTAGATTTGAAAGTTGCATTTGAGCATTATTATTTCAAATGTCTTTTCTAAAAATAAAACATGCTATAGTGTAAAGTATATATTTACTATTTGAACTGTATCACTTGTATAAACATATGTTTTACTGTAAATCAATCACTACACTGCAGCACTGAGAAACAATATAAACTAAATAAAATTAAGAATCTTTATTTTTCTCCAAGGCAATGAACTACTCTAAATTTTTATTACAAAATTCACTTTAATAAAATAACTTCAACTCTCAAAATATAAAACATCACTCACACAGCCTCATTACACAGCTGATTTATGTTGACATTTTAGTTGCGCATGGGACATTTTTATCAATTGAATCTTAACATGAGCAACATATTTAATCTTTCTGCTACTTCTGCTGGGGCAGTTCAATACTGCTATATAAGAGAGGCTAGCTTTTTGTTTACAAATTTGATTCTCAAATTTGAACACCAGAGGCAGCTCCAACAGCAGTAGTACTGGCAGCCGAACGCCGAATTGATGCGCGCATTCATGTCTCAATTAGATGATCGAAATGAATTAAAATTTGACATGAATTATTTCCTCTCCAACAGCTTGTCTTTGATATTCTTTATCGCATTTTATTGATTTTGGATTCACATATGAGCCATATCACGTCAGATTACTCGCGCGCCGCGCCGGCTGAACTTCCAAAGCGACAAAAAAACACGTTTGTGCGACAAAAAATGGTCTTCTGGAAAATAGCTAATTCGATGGCAAATTTCCTCCTCTTTCCATCTGGACTATTTAAAAAAATCTTAAAAATGTCCTTTTTGAGATATTCGACTTTAAAAGTTTCCCGGCGATTTTCCCGAGGAAAATGGAAAATTTTTGAAAATATGACCCCACTATCAGAAAGCTGAGGTAATTTCCTATCGAGATGATGGGTTACTTTTTCTTTTAGGTGCATTTAATAACTTTTACAGCGACTTAGAAATTGTGCGATTTCGCCTAATAATGCTGCGCGGGCGAGCCATTCGAGACTTGACGTGATATGGCTCGTACACATTATAATAATATAAATAATTTGTTTTGAGGGCTAAAAATTTGGGAAATGATACTTTAAATGTCAAAGAATCGAAAGCAAACATAAAAAAAAATCGATATTTGGGTCAAATTTGGTGTATATCTCCCCTTAAATGGGAGCTTCATTTTTGAACTGTGGCACCCTTAAAATGACCTTGAAAAAATAACATAATACATATTTAAACTTGAAATTTTCCGCTCTTTTAAAATCTGAAATAAAAAATGGGGGTTGCCGGGAAAAAAACGATTTTCGTTCTCTGTAGCTTAGAGGTTATGTTTAAGATCAAATTCAAGGTCACCATTGGATTTCTCGTCGAAAAAATACGTTGTATAGGGGGTTTTTGATTTTTTTTAATGCTTACTTTGCGATAATTCCAGAAAATACCAAATAGTTTGGCCGCCTACTTTAAAATGAATTTTGCCTATGGGGCAAAATTCCTGAACTGTCCCAGCGACCCGGCCGAGTGGCCTTTTTAAGCGAAATCTCTCAATTTCTAACTCGCCGGAAAAGCCACTAAACATCCTTAGAAAACATATGTGTCATAAACACATTTGAATTTCTCGATTTTTCCGATGAAAATGGAAAATTTCGCAAAATTAGATAGCGCCATTGGAAAGCTGAAAAAAAATACATCGGAAACATATTGTTAAATTTTTTTAGATAAATTGGTAACTAATATTGGCACAAAACGCGAACGTAGCGGCTGCGGCACGCGCTGTGACGCGCGCTGGCCGCGGCCGGCCGGTCGAGCGCCGACTTTAATCTCTCTTGTAGCTCGAAATTTTCAGTTGTTGCACACGCTGAAAAATAGTGTTTTCGACGTAAAAAAACCTGCTCTTTCGATTGGAAACATAAAAAAGAGAAAAAAAACGTTATTTTTTGAGATATTCAACTTTGAATTATATTTTTCAGTTTTTTTCCGGAAAAAGGGAAAATTTCGGAAAATTCGACCTAACCATCGGAAAGCTGAGGTAATTTCCCATCGAAAACCCATAGCACATATTTTTCAAGGCCACTCGGCCGGGTCGCTGGGACAGTTCAGGAATTTTGCCCCCTATATAAAGGCTAAAATATCGGATTCAAAGAACCTCGTTCTTGGTTATAGAGTCAAGAACCAAGATCCTTACCTACATTACTTTAAACTACATGTAATCAACTACTTACACGTAAAATTTCGTGAAGATTCATTCTACCAGATCGGAGTTACAGCCTATGGAAATCTTAAAAAAACGGTACTTTGTATTATTAGGATATATTGAATGGCTGTATCTTCGTCAATGCGCCATTTTTATTACTACATTTTATAAGTTGTACTAAAATTTTAGTATACGTTAGTATTGGTTTCATGCGGAGACTGGTAACTAAGTTGATTATGTCCGAATCAACTTTTCACACAAATATGCAGAATCTGGCATTAGAAATTGAACTCATTCATCCACCTATTTACTCATATTCATAAAACATTTATCACTGGATCTATAATTTATGGAGTTTCAAGGTGTTGCTGGGTATAAGTCGATGAAGTTGTAGCTGACTTGTCCGTTACGGTTGACTCTGATTTTCAATGTCCGACGCTCCATACATCATAGGTACTAGGGCGTGTCAATAAAAGCATACACTTAAGGAAGAGAGAACAGGTAGAAATTAATTTGACTCGCGATTTAATATGAGAACAAGTAAAAGGTTTATTCGGCCGGACTGGCCCGTGCTCGCCACTGCTCTGACTACAAGCGACTATATTCTGCGCTGCCTAATGACTATTTCTGACCTTCTGCCCAAGACCAAGTCGGGGCTTAGACGACTCGCACGTGTCGCTACGCACATGCATGAGAGGGAAGAACAGACAGCTGACGCCACATAATTGGCAATAAAATCACTCAAAATGAATCAATTAACCTTATATAGGTTTGATAACCTTCTTTATAAAATAAAATATACAATAATATTTATGATTCAGTCATATATGAGGGGATATCGCGTAGAAGAGGTCCCCAAATCCTCTTGGGTCCAGGGTGACAAATGAGGTAGCCAAGAAGTAGGGTTAATTTGTTTATTGCCAACTCTTTTTGCAAGCAGCTCCGTTCAGCTGCGCGTTGACTTGATCTCTCGCTCGCCTCTCTCTGCGCGTGGCTCGCAGCGCCGAAAGAGAGGGGAGCGAGAGGGTAGAATCCCCACAGTGGTATGGGCTGAATTGAAAAAAATTTGCATCCAGAGAAGATGCAAATTTTGTACAAATGTTTGACGCTTTTAAGTATCAAAAAAAATGATTGCCTTAATTTTTTTAAGTACAGATTTTGGCAAAGATGAGAACAATAATTTGATTTAAAAATAGGTACAAGCGATAAATTTTTCTTAGCGTTTAAGTAAAAAAAATATAATCTTGACTGCCTTAGATTTATAAGTGCAGAATTTGTTTTAGATTTATGATTAAAGTTACAATTTTAAAGTGTAGTAAGGCACTGTTTTTTCTTATGATTAAAAGTGAGCTTTTAAGCTTTATTTTCTACGAGATTTGTGCGAAACACTATACGCGTGTTCGTCGTGAAATCTTACTTTCTTGTTCGCTTTAGATTTAGCTTTTTTAGGCACTTTAATGGAACTAGACTGACTAGCAGGAGTGTTACAATTATCAGTCTTACAATTATTAGTACTAGTATTTGGAACAGTTTGACTAGCCGGAGTTTGATTAATGCTAGAAGAGAGTTCTTCGAAGTCATGTAAGTGATCCTGATCGTTAATAATTTCTTGACTAATCGCGTTGCTAGTCTCAGGTTTACTTCCATGTGTTCTATGTCGGTGGAAGTACCGAAGGCCGGCTTCAGCCTTAGCGTGGAAATGGCTTTTCGCTCCTCGACCCCCAGCTGTTGCGCCAACGAATAATATAGAAAGCCTCAGATGGGCGAGAATCGACTCTGTAGGGCCCAAGATAAGGATAATCAAGAGGTCTTTTGATTGGGTTTGCTCTGATAAATACATGTGTGCAAGTGGGCAACTCTTTGTGTACGAAAGGCGTAGTTTCACTGTGATGTGAAGTGGGAACTGGTTTAATTGCGGCCATATGAGCTCGAAATTCTGATTTAAAGATTTTACGATCGGGCTCGGCGTCTTGTGAAGAGAAAAATTCTCCAGGGAGTCGAAGAGTTGTCCCAAAGACGATCTCTGCTGGACTGGCATCGATATCCGAGCGTATACGTGTGCGTAAGCCCAACATTACGAAGGGAAGAAAGCGAGTCCAACTATTAGAGTTTTCAAAGCACATGAGTGCTGCTTTGAAATCACGGTGCCATCTCTCAATTAGACCGTTCGATCTAGGATTGTATGGAGTTGTGTGAATATGATGAGTTCCAAGCAACATGCAAAGTTGCTTGAAGACATCATATTCGAATTGAGCACCTTGATCTGAAGTTATTACGGCCGGAGCGACATATCGTGATACCCAGGTATCAACGAAAGCTCGCGCAACCGTAGTAGCTTGCAGGTTTTTGATCGGTACGCCACCGTACATAACGATCAATCATAGTCAAAGTGTGTGTGTAACCTTCGCTTTCCCCCAGAGTAACTATGTCTATGTGGACATGAGTGAATCTGTCGTCGGGAACGGCAAAGTGCACTGGGACTAACTTGTTGTGCCTGCTGATTTTACTTTGTTGGCAAGGCAAACAGATTTTGCACCAAGCTGCGATATCACGAGACATGCAGGGCCACATGTACTTTCGCCTGATCAGTCTGTCCGTGGAAGACGGGCCTGGATGAGATTTTGTGAAAGAGAGTAAAAATATCTTGTCGCATCGATTTCGGGACGTACGGACGAATGATGTCTCAGTCATATCGCAATAGATCGGGACATTTCGATTGTTGACGGGCCAGATTAGGCGCTGCAACTTAGTGTTGTGTTTCTCATCAGAGAATGTGTGCAAGCTCTTCGTCTTGGAGTTGCTCGAGGAGAGCTTGTCAATGGACAGTGGTAGGAACGCAAAGGCGTCAACATGACGTTAGTGTCCGATGAGAGAGAGACAGGGGACAATTCAGGTGCATCTGCACGAGAAAGTGTATCTGCCACTGCATTGTCTTTTCCTGGGAGGTATTTTATTGACGTACAATACTGTGAGACGTAAGCTAGTTGGCGTTGTCTCACGAGAGGTGCGTGTTTTGGCGCTTGCACAAACGCATATTGCAGTGGTTTGTGTCACAGTATATGTCGAACTGTTGACCCTCGAGCTCACTGTGAAAGTGTTTCACTGCTAAATAAATAGCTGTTAACTCGAGATCGTAAGGTGAGTATTTCCTTTGCCCTGTAGTAAATTTCTTAGAGAAGAAGGAAAGAGGTTGCCACCCGAGCTCAGTCTGTTGCTCGAGGACAGCACCTGCAGCCAGAGTTGAAGCATCAGCGACTAATCGTAACACAGCGTTTTCTTCGGGAAAAGCCAAGAGGGTGGCACTGGCTAACGCGTCTTTGCTGCTCTGAAATGCTGTGGTGGCTGCATCCGTCCAGAGAATCGGAGTGCGATCTTTTTTCTTAGAGCCTGCGATAAGTGAATTTAGAGGCAAAAGTAGCTCTGCTGCATTTTTAATGAAGGGCCTGTAAAAGTTTATGACACCCAAAAATCGGCGCAGCTCATCTCTACTGTGGAAGTCAGTGATGGCTTTCACCTTATCAGGCGAAGGAGAAAAACCTTGAGCATTGATTAGATGAGATAAAAATGTGACTTCAGTTTTTGCAAAGACGCATTTATCTAAGTTGAGATTGAATTGATCTAGTCTTTCTAAGACAGTTTTAAGATGACTTTCATGCTCCTCCATAGACTGAGATGCAATGAGAACATCGTCTATGTAAACGAAGAGAAAGTCAAGATCTCCAAGAGCTTCATTGACGTACGATTGGAACGTTTGACTTGCATTACGAAGTCCAAATGGCATAAATAAAAATTCGAAGAGCCCAATCGGCGTGATGAGAGCCGTCTTGGGAATGTCTTCCGTAGCCATCGGGATCTGATTAAACGCTTGATAAAGATCCAGTGTCGAAAAGACTGATTTGCCGTCCAGGATGGACGTAAATCCGTGCATGTTCGGCACTGGATATTTATTTGGGGCCGTTACAGCATTGAGTTTTCTGTAGTCACCGCAAACTCTGAACTCGCCGGGAGTTTTCTTGGGGACGATATGAATGGGCGACGCCCAAGGGCTATCCGAGGGGCGACAAGTACCTTCTTCGCACCACTTTGCAAACTGCTGCCGTACTGCTTTGAGTTTGTCTGGGGTGAGGCGCCGTGCGCGTTGAGCGATGGGTTCACCTGTGGTTTTCAACGAGTGACAAATTTTTGAGGCTCGAGAACCAGGTGAGCTCTCCGAGTTGATGACCTTCGGAAATTGAGCTAAAAGAGCTGCAAGAGGATGCGAGGGATCAATGAGGCTGTTGCCTGTGATGGTCGCTGGAGCCAAGTGCCCTTTAGCTGTTAGTTTTGTGACATTATCAATGAGTCTCTGCCTTTTGAGGTCTGGAAGAAGATCGAAATGAGCTAAAGCATCTGCTCCTAGGATAGAGTACGGTACGTCAGCTATGACAAAATTCCATGTAAGATCGCGGCGAAACCCAAAGTTCAAAGAGTTGAGGCGAGAGCCAAAAGTGGCGATGGCTGTGCCATTGGCAGCGTGAAGTGTGAGCGAAGAAGGTGACGAAGTGTCATTCTTATCTCTCGGAATAACCGAGATTTCGGCTCCCGTGTCTATCAGAAAGATCAATGAGGTGCGTTGGTCTTTAATGAAGAGGCGTTTAGAGCTTGAACCGCCCAGAACACTTGCTCACAGATGACCAGGCTGTCTAGTTTAACTTTTTAGACTCGCGCCACTCCTTTTCATATTAGAGAAGCACACGGTAAGCCTGGACAATTTTTGGCCTTCTCTCTGTACCTAATGGTAGTAACAGAGATCCTTGTTAGGTCCAAAGTTTGTTCTCGTCTGTGATTTAGAGCGTTCGGTTTTCTCTTTCTTATCAACAGGACGAGATTTTTTCGAGTCGGTAGATGAGATTGCACAAATCACCCTCTCAGAAATGCGAGTGATGAGTTCCTCTTCTGAGAAAGGTGCGCTAGTCTCAGACGAAATAGAAGCAATTTGTGAATAGCCCGATGATTTGAGACGCTCATACAAACGGTCAGCCTTAGCGATGGCTTGTTGTGCATTCAAGCTAGTGATGGCTTCGTCGAGTTGAATGGCAAGTTCGTTCGGGAGTGCTCTGGACCAAAGCAGCAACAATGTGTTGTCTGGTATGTGTCCTTGAGCTAGAGCTTGCATCTCTGTGAATAACTCTGAGGGCTTCTTATCCACCAGCGTGCACTCGCGAAAGAGCTGATTGATTCTCTGTTGAACCGACTGAGAGTATTTTTGAATAAGATGATCTTTCAACGTCCCATATTTATTGTCGTCCGGCAAAGAACGAATAATAGGGAGATGGACTTGCAAATAGCAGGAGTGAGCGCCTTGAGCAGAGCACAGTGTTTGGTGTAGTCGTCAACAATGTTGAGCAAGTGCAGTTCGCCTTCAAAGAGCATGAACCAGAGAGCAGGGTCATGTTGAAAGAAAGGTGGAACTGTCACAGATCTGTTTCTGTATGCCACATTGGCAAAAACAGCCTGTGGGTATGGTGCTGTATTGTGAGCAGTCTGAGTATGACTGGGGCCAGCAACTTTGCCTGCAGACGAGGGAACAGCCTGAACCATTTGAGTGGCAGGAACTGTCGACAAAAAAGGTGGAGCACCAGCTTGTGTGCTGTGCCCCGTGGGTGCCTGTACTGTGAGAGTTGGCTCTGAGAAACGAGGCCAAGAACTGTTAATTTGTGTCGTGTGTAAGTCAAAGCCAGTGTTGGTGATTGAACCTGAATTTATTTGAGATGTTTTCGTTAAATTCGGATTGAAATGAAAAGGTTTTATGTCAGGGTTCAGTGTGTAATTAAACGAGTGAGCCAAATTAGTCTGAGAAGTGCCAGGTTGCCCAGAGGCAGCAGTGCTGGCAGTGACTATTGAGCTAGTCTGCGAGGCAGAACTCGAGCTAGCTGTAGATGAGGCTAATGTTTGTGTTGAGGTTTGACTCGAGGGATTCGTTTGAGAAAGAAGCATTGCATATGAGGTGCGCAGTTCTTCTAGTTGGGACTGAAGTGCAGAGATCTCATTTCGAAATTGTTTATTAGCTTCTAAGAGTTTCAATTCACTCTCTGTGGGATCACCATCCTCTGTCATGAGAGATTCATTGAAATTCTTGACCTTGTCTTCTTGCGACATGATGAAGAAAAGACAAGAAAAAAAAATATTTGAAGAACAAGAGATAAGAGAGTGGGTATGAAAACACCACGCACGCCAGTGAAAGAGACAAGAGAAAAAAAAAAAAATTATTGTTGGAGACAGCAACCAGGAGTCGAGGGACGAGCTACCTAATTCGCGTTAACCCATATAAAATAATTTAGTTATTATTCAATCAGCCTCGTGGATCATGTGAGTTTCGCATGATTCAACACATGAGTAGAATATGTGAGCTTGGCATGCGTAGGCGCGCGTTGCACAAAAAAAAAATTTTTTTGAATTGTATATCAAAAAATATAATATTTAGAATATTATAAAATAATATTAAAAATATTCTATAAAAAAAAATATTTCAAAATAGCATGAAATGTTGTATGAAAAAAAACATAAATATTTGTGTGAAATTAGTTGTGGATAAATCACTTAAACTTAATTAATTTCACTAAGTACAAAAAGTCATTGATGTCTTGTGCACACACTGTTAACCTGTAAAGCGAACGACAGAAAATTGTTGAACAATCCCGAAAAAAAAGTCAAGTGCACTATCACAATTTTCTTCTGCTGCCGACGTGAAGCTGCGTTGCTTAAAGTGTCGCCGTTGTGTAGTGTAGTTTGAAGCGGGTCTGCTGCGCTGCTTTGCGCGACCTCTGTGCGCTGCACCGTGTAAGCTGTTGTGTGGCGCGCGACTGTGAGGGGAGGCTGCACGTCGGAAGAGACGGCCGTGGCCCTTCACTATGCCGCGTGACCAAAGATGGCTGCCGCTGGCAGTGTGCGTCACTAGCAAGCCGTCTTGGCGCCAAAAAATGGCGAAGACGCCACAGGTAGCCGCACGTGGCCGTGCGCCGGGCTGATGTTACGCCGAGCTGAGGTTAGCCGCGCGTGGCTATTGCAGATGCGCACACAAGAGCGATGTTCGGTGACCTGGTGAGCCGCACGTGGCTGAGGCCGACGTGCAGAAGATGCAGCGATGATTGCGTATGCGATGAGCCGCGCGTGGCTATGGCCGACGCGTCGTTGAAACTGCGTCGTCGTCGAGACCAGCGTGGCAGATGCCGATGCGTTGGTGATGCTCACCTCCGTTATCGAGACCAGCGTGGCAGATGCCGATGCGCTGGTGATGCTCACTTCTGTCGTCGCACCAAGCGTGGCAGATGCCGATGCGCTGGTGATGCTCACCTCCGTCGTCGCACTTAGCGTGGCAGTTGCCGATGCGCTGGTGATGCTCGTCGTCTTCGTAGCCGTGGAGTGAGAAGAGTTTTTTTTTGTCACTCACGAGCGCGATACTAGCGTGTTATTGTTCGTCGTCGTGTGGTGTGCAAAAAATGTTGTAAAAACTTTTTTTTTTTAACACTCCCGAGCACGAATATAAAAGGAGCACGCGACCGCGAGACTAAAGAGACGAACTTTATTTGCAACGACAATGGCGTGAGCGCGAGTCGAGAGAGGCGAGTGCGCAGCTGGTTTCGAATTCGCAGAAACGTTTTTTTGTTTCGACTAACCCTTGGTTCCACCCTGGGCGTGCTTGATGATTCACGTGTACGTAGTCCTCAGAGCGTCCGGGTCACCATTGAGGGGATATCGCGTAGAAGAGGTCCCCAAATCCTCTTGGGTCCAGGGTGACAAATGAGGTAGCCAAGAAGTAGGGTTAATTTGTTTATTGCCAACTCTTTTTGTAAGCAGCTCCGTTCAGCTGCGCGTCTCGACTTGATCTCTCGCTCTCCTCTCTCTCTCTGCGAGTGGCTCGCAGCGCCGAAAGAAAGGGGAGCGAGAGGGGAGAATCCCCACATATACACATACATAAAGTACAGTGACATAAATATACATTTATGTATATTATGTGTATGTGATTTGAAAGTAGTCGAACAAAATGAACAGACATATTCTATGAGAAATTTGGGATCGAAAACCTCTCTTGCGTTTTTCTCTAAAACCACTGGTTTCCGAGAAATTTGACGTAGTAAGGTCATGATTTTGATGAATGAAAAGTCCTGGCCGAATCCTTCGCGTTGGTTGTTATGACGATAACAAATCACGAATCGACAAAAAAACTTAATTTTAATGAGAAAAAAATTAGGCAAATAACTTGCTGGTACTGTCGACTGATGCACAAACTCGAAAGCTTATCGACAGCGGTGATGTGGACATGTCATGTAATTTTAAAAACTGTGAACAAATTAACACTACTACTTTCATAGACTCCGAATGATAGTTACACTCTACTAACCATAAATAACCAAAGATTAATTACCAGAAATGCTGTAGTGCGGCAAGTTTGGTCAAACCGACAGAAAAAATTTTAAAAAATTAGAAAATATTAACTCTTGTAGACGCAGTCACTGTCAAAACGACCAGAGAGTCGAAAGCAAGAGTTAGTGCCGATGCGGTAATTTTTCTTGCCCCGTGACGACCTAGATACAGTGAGGCTTGTTTAGTCAACCCGATGACGAGAAAATTTCAAATTCGATTTATCTGAAAACTTAAAGCACGGTCTAATTAATGAATGATGAAAATATTCCCTTATTTGGTCGGAACTCACTTATCAAATACTTGCTCACCTAATTGTTATGACAACCAATGTTGAAGAGTAGCTTAATTGTTGTTAAACATTCGTTTGATTCTTTGTTTATTTTCTATGATGAGTACAAAAATAACTTTAGACGAAGATTATTTCAATAAAAAGCTTTACAAATTAATTCAACTAAGAAATTATGCAAAAAAAAATGCAGAGGCGTCTAAATATTCTGATGATGATTGTTGTTGGGTCATCGGAGAAGTTTCTGGGAAAAATGAATTGCGCCACATAAAAATTTTCGAACATTTTCGTATTTACATCCAAAGTTTTGGGGGGCTGAGTGATTTAGCTACAATGCCATTATATTATAATATTCATCCCACACTTTTGCTTCTTTCATTTCTTATTTTGTACGCGATATATTTTTTAACTAATTTCAATATGAAGTAATTTTTTTTAATTTGTTGTGCATTTTTCCAAGAAATTAAACCATTACAGTAGGTCAAGCTGAATTAGTGAGTTACTTTCGACTGAAAAAAGTCAAGAAATTCATCACCTCATTCAACGAGAACTTGCCAATAAATCCCTCAATTCCAATGACAAATTTAAAATAGCCATCATTCGAGGTTTAGTTAAAAATCACCGGCCTCTTTGTTGGCAGGTAAAAAACCCATCCAAGATAAATTTGGTGATGTTATTCAACGTCCTGATTCCTACCAAAAACTGAAAGACGATTTGCGAGAAGCTCTTAGTTCTTTGTTGTAATCTATTTTATTGTTAATCTTTCGGCTGTCTAGGATCATATTAATCCGTTTTAATCCATAGAAATTCTAGATTGCAACAACACTTGCCGATCATAATACCAGATATACATCAAGTACAAGCGCCAATTGCCCTCTTGCCCTAAGAAATCACAATTTGCAGAATGTGTAAGTGCATCTGGAAATTCACCTGTAAATTCTCATTGTAATGAAATATCAATTTCGTAAAAACTCAGTCATTGAGCAAAACGGAATCTATTTCTGTTGAGTGTGGAATTGAAGCAGCTAAATCTCTACCTACCAAAAAGCTGTACCTAACCTTCTACCTGACACTGCTCTCAAAAATACGTCCATGACATCCGATGCCACACCTGTACCCGCGCCAATACTACCCTTAAGAGATACTAAGTGTTCCTAAATCCACGACTACACAATCTGGTACGAATAAAAAAAGTGGCTGATTAATTTAACATAAACGGAGTCCCAGATGAGGTAACGAATATTTTGTAACGTGGAAAACTTCAAACGCACAGCCAACAACAAGAACTACTGTAGCAAATTTGACTACGAGACACACATAAAATACAACAAGCCAATCCTCTCTCAAGAACAACCAACATCTATTTTTTACGAAAGCTGACAAAGGTAACGTGCCATATAAATGCAACAGTTAGCATGGAGGTTGACGATTATATAGGAAAAATTACGACACTTCTGAGTGATTATGAGACCTACGAAAAATCGACCACGACCCATTTGAGAGCTTAAAAACAAAGACGAAAATACTCTTGAAAGAAGTCAACGTGGAGTGTGACAGGAACTTTAGTATTTTCCAGCTATTACTAAGTGACACATCTTTAGCGAGGGCTTATAGCCTACCGAAGATTCATAAGAAGGACGTCCCGTTACCTCCTATTATATCTCTGGTGGGTAGCCCAACATATGTGCTTGCTGAAATTCTTTACGGAGAACTGGCACCTGTCATCAAACCCCTGCTGCTTCCCATGTTGACAACAGCTTTGACTTCAAGAGAAAAATCGCTAACATCTCGATACCAACAGATCATGTTCTTGTCTCATTAGATGTTGGATCTCTATTCACGAACGTACCGTTAGAACTGGTGCTCGAAAGCCTGGACAGACGCTACTCCGACCTCTCTAAGTCTCGCCTATCGTTCAACAAAATCCATGAAGTGATGACCTTCCTATTCAATAACACCTTTTATCGACAAACTTATAGGACTCCGATGGGAAACTGTATCTCTTCATTGGCAGCAGACTTGGTGATAGAAGATTTAGAAAAGCACTGCTTGAGCGTACTGAAATAACGCGGATGCATACCACTGCTTTACTATGTGTATGTCGATGACATCATCTTATGCATGAACAAAAAAGACATCGAGCTGACAGTGGACGTGTTCAACTCGTATAAGAGAAAATTAAAGTTCACACACGAAGTCGAACAGGACAAAAAGCTCAACTTCTTGGACGTGTCCTTGATAAACGCCAATGGCAAGCTGCAAAAAAAAAATCAACATCATTTACATCTTAGTTGACAGAGCAACGAAGTTATCAGATCAGCAGTTTCACACCATAAACATCGAAAAGCTCTTGAGAGACAATGATTATCCGTCAGCTTTCATCAATCGACACGTATACAAAAGAATGTGGACCCTCAATAATTTAAAACCAGAAAGACACAGCTTACACATAATGAGGCCCAATCCGATATGCAACGTGACTTTAAAACTTCCACATATCGACCAATTCTACGACAAATGTGCCAACATGCTTAGGAAATATAACATCCGGGTCATTCCGATCAAAAGCGAGTCACTCACATCGCTGATTACACTAGGAAAAGACAAGATTGACAAAAATGATAAATAGGTGTGGTATAACATCTAATGCTCGGGCTGCACTAAAAGTTACGTGGGTTAAACAAAAAGAAAGTTGAAAATTCGTATGATTGAGCATAAGAACGCAGACTGTGAGAAATCGGTATTCGCAGCGCATATTAAGGAAAACGAAGGACACAACATGGATTGGGCGAACGTTCAAATCTTGGACCACGAGCAAAACTATCGACGTCGATTAATATCTGAAATAATTTTTATCAATGACACGCGCAAACACACTTAATAAAAAAGAAGATCTCAAAGACTAAAACAGTCTTTATTTAAACATTTTAAAATAATTAAATGATGTTAACGAACTTATTTATACCACATTCGCCGCCTCAGTGTACATTGTTTACCATTTGTTGCTTATTATTATTATTGACATCTCTGTAACTGCCTATATGTATTAACTGTAGTTACAAACACATCAGTCTTGAAGAGGCCGACAAAGTGGTCAGCGAAACGTCGACTAGATGATGGTAAGTGCGTGATTGTGCACTTTCACTCAACGCATATTTTAATAAATTTGACTTTGGCACCGCCTTTATTGCCGTTTTATTTCATTGATAAATACCACCCTGCTCTAGTGAGCTTATTCATGAACGTGAGAATAAATCTCCAAATATTGAACTGCCTAGCGAAAATTTTCAAAAAAATCAACTTGTTTTGGCGCATTATTCAAAAAAGTAGGATACCTGGAATAATTTCTAGAATAGAAAAAAAAATTAATAAAAAGACAAATATGTTGCGCGAAATTTTGAGGCTAAAACGGAAAAAAATAAATTCATGGCCACATGAACCAAGAAAAATAAAAAATACGACAGGATATTCGATAGTAGAAGAACAACAGAAAAAACCCACTGACCACCGATTAGAATCGTACCTAGAAGAAACGTTGAAAAATAATAGAACTAAAACTGCTATTAATTTTGATATACAAATAAAAAATGCACTCAATGTTATATAGTTTTATAAGATTGTTGTATGTTTATGTTCGCGTCACAGAAAAATTTATGACGTAAATTATATTATTATTTTATAATAAATTGAAATTTAAAAACGAAATTGAATTCATGAATAATTTGGATATACGAATAATGTGAAACACAATGATTCTTAAATTGTTCCATTTGTTTAACTAAAAGCCATCGAACGACGAGTACTCACTCGTTTTTGAGTAACAGTCTCTCGATTTGAAAAAAATATTTTAATGATATTCGATCGATATGAAATGATTGAAATTGTATGGCTTATGAAATTATTGCATCGTAAGCTCGGCGGTTGTTGAACCTTATTTATATTTTATGCACCCTTATCAATTAAAATCGTTGCATGATTTATATACCACTGGTGCTTATGAGAGAAAACACAATGAAATGTGCTATGAAAAAAAACCTGTTTGTGAAACGCCGTGAAAAAAAAACTCTTTTCATCGATACGCTGCGAAGAAAAACACGCTTCATTAAAACGCCGTGAAAAAAACACTTTACATCGATACGTCGTTAAGAAAAACACGCCTAACAAAAATGCCACAAAAAAAAATTTCTTTGTAAAATGCCATGAAAAAAAACGTGTCTCTTCTAAACGCCTCAAAGAAAAAATGTCCAATTAAAATGCTGTGAAAAAAAAACACCACCCACTAAGGGTTGTTAGGACTATATTATAGAAAAAAATATGTGTCTTTTATCTGTCTCGCAGAGGTTTGGCCCTTTTCTGACCATTGAAAGGCCTCGAAAAAAAGTCTCTGAGTTAGTAAGTACACCAAGTACAGTTTTTTTATTTATAATCAAATCAATCAATCACATTTTTTTTACAAATTATCAATTAATTATTTGAAAAAAATTGCCAAATCTTCGTCACAAAACGTCAAATATTTTTACAAATAATAAAGAAAAAGAAATAATACTGAAAAAATAATACTGAATAATTTTTCAGATGCAAGTTCGAATTTACAATGAGTCCAAGTACTAATAGTTTTATATATTAGAGGAATTTCACGTCAACTCTTCCAACGCCGTGCCACACGGTATTAAATAGTCGAATCCTTAAAGCGAGTTAGAAATTGAGGATTCGTCTATTTAATACCGCGTGGCACAGCGCTGAAAGAGTTGACGTACAATGCAACATTTACGAATTTACATGGGTCAAAATAATACTTTTTTACAAAACCGTGCGCACGTATGTCACCGATTTTGACGCGCTTTTGGTATGTTACAGTACATGGAAAAAAGTGTCAAAGCCAACATTTTAGCCCTCCCTCCTCCTACCCCCAGTTCCGGTATAAACGTCTATTTTCTATCTATATTTATTCTGAAGGCCTGAAGTGATTAAAAATTTTAAAAAATTCATGAAAATACTTTGCAACAATCTAAACAACCTTGAATTTTTTCAGATTTTTTAATTGAAGGCGATAATTTCTAGAGCCGAAAAATGCTATTTTTAACAAAAAAAGTTCCTAGAACATAATGGTTCCGGTAAAAAAATTTGAAAATATTTTTTTTTAATTTCTTGTCAAATTTCAATCAATTTTGAACGTTCCAAGTTTTCGATTGAAGCCTTCTAGCTCAATCTAGAGCATCACAAAGATCAATGCAAAATTCTGAAGACGTTTCTGAAGACATTAAGGAATAATAAAACTATTTTGATGCTCTATATTGAGCTAGAAGGCTTCAATTCGAAACTTGAATCGGTCAAAATTGATAAAAATTTGACAAAAAATTTAAAAAAAATATTTTCAAATTTTTTTACCGGAACCATTGGATTCTAGGAACCTTTTTTGTTAAAAATAGCATTTTTCGGCTCTAGAAATTATCGCCTTCAATTGAAAAATCTGAAAAAATTTAACGTTATGTATTCAAATTAAAAAAACCAGAAAATAATTTTTCTAGATTTTTCAAGGCTCCGTATTGTAATAGCTGGACGGCCCTCGCGTGCAAAACGTGCATACGCGCGAACGTACGCGCGGCCACATACACGGGCACAGTAGTACCAGCGGCACACGGTTGTGTGTGTGCACGCACAGATAGAGCAGCGCATGTTAGTGTGCGACCGCACATGTATACCGCGGCACATGGTTGTGTGTGTGCGCGCACAGATAGAGCAGCGCATGTTGGTGTGCGACCGCACATGTATACCGCGGCACATGGTTGTGTGTGCACGCACAGATAGAGCAGCGCATGTTAGTGTGCGACCGCACATGTATACCACGGCACACGCCTGTGTGTGTGCGCGCACAGATAGAGCGGCGCGCACTTGTGTGCGTGCTTTCACGTACAGAGCGGAGCGCGCTTGTGTGCGGGCTCACACGTATAAAGCGACTCACGCTTGTATGCAGCATGACTTGAACTTGCGACAACATGAGCAGCATGACTCGTGCTTGCGATCACATAAACATCAAAGTCGCGCTACAAGAGCAATAAAGTAGGCAAGTTAACGATCGACCCGGGCAATGACGGCGAAGGTCGAATCCCGAGTTACGCCGATGCTCGGGCAAGCAAACAAGGTAATTAGAAAAACGACCCGAGCATCCGCAAAAGCAAGAGCAAAAGCACGTACATCGATTGTTTATGAGCTCCAAGTCTGCACAAAAATCGACCGGATGAAAAATACTCAAATCTCGAACTCAGGAGGACGGACATAACTCACAGCGGCATCCGGCCGAACAAAGGGGGTGCCGCAAAGAAAGTCAGTATATATACCGGACCAAAAGGTAGCCTCGGGGCAGATACTCACTTACCGTCGAGCGGACCGGAGCTCTAGTCGGCCAGTTACCGAACTCATACGAGGGCGAAGCTACGCACGATCGCACAACATTCTAACCATCGGGACTTAGTCGATTTTCACGACGATCGCTACCGAGCTCTTAGCCGAATTCTCGAGTCACCCCGAGTGTGCAGTAGTGCACCCACGAACTGTATGCGGTTCGTAGATACGAAGCAGAGAACTCGCGCGTTAAGTGCAACAGCCTGCCAGCCGAGCAGCCGAACAGCTTCACAGCCAACGAGCCTGCCAGCCGTGCAGCCGAGCAGCCGAACAGCCGAACAGCCGAACAGCTTCACAGCCAACGAGCCTGCCAGCCGCGCAGCCGAACAGCCCCGCGCCAACGAGCCTGCCAGCCGAGCAGCCGAACAGCCTCACAGCCAGCGAGCCTGCCAGCCGAGCCCCCGAGCAGCCGAGCAGCCGAACAGCCTCACTGCCAGCCGAGCAGCCGAGCAGCCGAACAGCCGAGCAGCCGACGAGCTTATCCAGCCTGCCACCCGCGCAGCCGAACAGCCGAGCAGCAACGATCAACTGCGCCACTGCCACCCCTGTAACCACCCGAACTGCGCGTCACTCTATAACCGTAAGCCATAAATTTAATTAGCTGATAAGTTACGTCGATGTTTTTGTATGAATATTTATAGCAGTAAAAATATAGAACAGTCCTGTGTGCAACCAATGCCCTTGTGTTATTCATTTCCTCCACCTCACCCCACTGAGACATACAACGCGCATAGAGTCGAGTCATTAACTTCAGTCAGCAGACATACTATTGTTATTAATAAATAGATGGACAAATAGGCCATCACAGTATCGTCCTAAAAAAAAGATTTCCGTTAAAAAAAGCAGTTTTTGGCTTCAAAAGGTGTGTGTGTTCGGTAATCTGAAAAATCTGAAAAAAATTGAGGTTATGTTTTTTGAAGCGATAATAAAATGAAAAAATTTTTGAATTCTATATCGACTGATATAGCCGTATCTCGATTTTCAGAATTTTCAATGTTTTTATCTGAAGCCTGAAGCACTTACAAAATCTGAAAAAATTTAAGGTTGTTTAGATTGTTAAAAAGTATTTTTATGAATTTTTTCAGATTTTTGAGGGCTTTAGGATACATCCTAAAGGCATCCCTCCGTATTCGCGGCTTTCTTATTTGCGGATTTCGCTTATTCGCGATTTTGTAAATGTGGCTATCCCTCCATATTCACGTATACAGTTTCACTTATTCGCAGTTTTTTACTGCTGGTTTCGATTTTTGAGCCGGATATAACGAGCAAAAATTTTGAAAAATGTTGGAAAAATGTACGTTTGCATCGAGGAATTGCGTGTTTACTTTACTAACAGAATACTCGTACAGAAACTCAATAGCAGAAATATGTAAACAAAGCTTTGTTTAAACAAGATTGATGATTCGACGATCAGTTTCTTTCGACGGTTACTTTCGAGGAGAAAACGTGTCTTTACTTGGAAATTATTCATTTGTAAAAAATGGTGTCCCCGAATATTAAAAAAATAAAGAAAAGAGATAAAAAATTTAGGTCCATTGCTGACAAGATACAAATTTTAGATTTTCTGAAAAGTGGGTATAAAGTAGCAGAAGTTGCACGACGTTTGGGGGTAAATGAATCAACGAATCGCTCGATAAAAAAAATGAAGAGAAGATAAGAAAAAGTGCAGCTCAGCTTGGTCCATACGCTAAAATTAATAACATCAGTAGAAAAGCTGGAAGAAATATTAATTATATGGATTCGAGATTTGATTTAAAAAAGTAGCTTAGAGCACTTCTGCTATTTGTGAGCAAGCCTTGCTAATTATTTAACATTTGAACCAACAAAATTCTACAAGCGATTTTTTTGGCACAAGCAAGGGCTGGTTTGAAAATTGAAAGAAGATACTCTCTGCGTAACATCGCTTTATCCGGTTAAAGTGCGTCCGCTGATCACGAAGCAGCTGAAGCTTTTTCCACATCAAGTATAAAACTACAATTTTCTGAACTAAATTTATTGAATTTGAATAAAATTTTTTTTTTAATGTTCCAGCTAAGAGAGGTCATCAGACAGAAGGGTTATGTGCCAGCACAAATTTTCAATTGTGATGAGACTGGTTTGAATTGGAAAAAAATGCCAGAGCGCACTTTCTTGACTAAAAAAGAAAAAACTGCTCCAGGTTTCAAAATTTCCAAAGAACGTTACACCTTGCTTTATTGTGTGAAAGCGTCCGATATTTTCAAGTTTCAAGCCTATGCTAATTATTATAGATTTGAAACCCCACGTGCTCTTCAAAAAAAGAAAAATGAGCATTTACCAGTGTTTTGGCGGTCAAATAAAACTGCATGGATGAATGCTTCTTTATTTGAGTAATGGTTTTCACATTCATTCATTCCAGATATGAAAGAATTTTTAAGCTCAGAAAATTTGAGTTTTGAAGTCTCATTACTTTTGGATAATGCTCCTAGTCATCCTCAATATTTACAAGAATTGCATCCTGATGTTGAGATTCTATTTTTATCAAAATCAAAACGATTGTGGTTGTGGTTGTGTGTGTGGTTGTGTTTGTGGTTGTGGTTCAAGACATTCAAAAAGACTTTGTTCGAAATTATTGGAAGAAATTTACAATTTTAGATTCTATCACTTACGTCAGCAAATGTTGGGAAGAAATAAACGGGTCCGCGCTCAATAGAAGCTGGTCAAATTATTGCCTGAAGTCATCATGGAAAATAATCAATGTGATTTGAATGATATGCAATCAGTTGTTGAGCAAACTATTGGCTTGGCAAAGGATGTTGGCGGAGAAGGCTTCGAAGATATTCAAGAAGACGACGTTTTGGAGCTTGTCTTGAAACCTGGAAACCCACTCACCATCACAGAAATCGAAGAGATTATAGATCAGCAACCTTTAAATTAAGTTAAAGAAGCAGCGAGTGAAGAAGTTCAAGATACTTTCTCGTTAGAAAATGTAGCACGTGCGCGTGTCGCGTGCAATCGGCCATCGATGAAGATCCGATCATCATGCGAAGTTTGCGATTTCGACACGACTATGAGCGAGCAATGGCTTCGTATAAACAATTGTATAAAGATTTAAGCAAACGTTTGAAACAAATGCGATTAACAGATTACTTTAAAAAATCCTAATTTACTCTGTTTTTTAATACTACATTTAATTATAGCATTTTTTACAATAAAAGTTACGTGAAACTTCAACCAATCAGGTCTCACCTCAATTTAGGTACACCAATTACCCATTTTCCCATAAGACTAATGTTTCTATATTTGCGGTTTCTGTATTCGCATCACTTTTTGGGTACGCATGAACCGGGAATACGGAGGGATGCCTGTAAATATAAATAGAAAATAGATGTTTATACCAGAAGTGGAGGGTAGGAGGAGGTAGGTGGTCTAAAATTTTGGTTTTGGCACGTCAAAATCGGTGAAATACGTGCACACGGTTTTGTAAAAAAGTATTATTTTGACCGATATACATATTTTTACGTATACTGGCGAATGGAACTTTGTTTGAGCACAGCATGATATTTATTATACATTCAAATACATAGTTTTTATAAAAAAAATCGTAATGAAATTTGTTTTTTTGCACAACGATGTTTTTTTTACAGCATTTTAATGAGATATTTTTCTTATGTTGTTTGGATAAGACATGTTATTTTTCACGGTTTTTTGATGAAATATGTTCTTCTTCAAAGTATTTTTATTAAACATGTTTTTTTCACGACGTTTCGATGAGATGTGCTTTTCTTCATGGCGTATCGATGAAGGGTGATTTTTTTCATGGTGTTTTAATGAAGCGTGTTTTTCTTCACGGCGTTTCATTGTCATATGTTTTTCTTTGTAGTGTTTTACTGATAAAAATGTTTTTCATAAGTACCGGCGATATATGTATAAATTTATTGAAATAGGAAGAGTAAACGCTTGTTTTTTGTAACTATGCGAACGTATAATTATTATCTGCACGAAACTCCTTCAACCAATTTAATATAGTAGCTGGATAATTTTTCGAGACTTCAGAGGACTGACTTGTGCGGCACTTTAACCCGTCAAAAGTTGCCGTTATTTTCGCGTTCGTTTAGTTTCGTTGTGATTTTTTAAGCGAGCAAAGTGGTGGAGAGATTGTACCTCGGGGACCTTATACTGACCAAGAGAGTATGTGCAGATACTTTTGACCTACGGAGAAGTTGGTCAAAATGCGCGAGCGGCAACAGTCTTGTATGCAGAGCGAAATAGGAACAAGCGGAACCCAGGACCGAATGTTTTTAATACAGCTCGTGAATCGGGGAAATCAGAATGGGAATTTTATACCCAGACTTCATCGCGGTCAAGGCTATGGCATTGCGGCACGCCCTGACATTGATGCCATGGACGTAATAAGCAACGAGTCATTGGTACGTTTAACTGACAGCTTATATATTTGATATAAATTTTTTTTTCTTCTATTATTTTTTTCTACCAACGGTTTTTTTGCGCCGTTCAGACTATGTTGTGCAAGGTAAATAAAGATACAAACGGCCGTCGGCAGAGAAGAAATTGAAAAATCCGACTCACGTTCGATAAGTTGCGCGTCAAAGCGCGTACATCGAGTATTCGTCGGAGGAGAAATGCGGTAACCGCCGCTTAATTCCCCATCGAACGCGGAGGAGCAGCGATTTCGACCCCCACGGAGTGGTCTCACAGTTTCTCTTTCTCTCTCACGCATAGGAGTGCGTACGGCGTTCTCGTGACGCCACAGAGCGGAGCAAATGAGTGGGGCGCAGCGCGCACCTATAAAAGCCGCGCGCTGGGCTCACTCGGTCTTCTTCTTTTATTTCTTTTGTGCAAATTTCAAATAAGTTTAAGTGAACTTTCAACAGCCGCGGGCTGCCAAAGTAGCCCCCGAGCATAAGGTAATTTTAAGTTAATAAAATCGGACTTGCTCTGAAATAATAGACAAGCAACCAAAACACACCCATGCCATAAACAGCGATGCGAATGCAGGGCAGTATGCAATTAATGAGCTACTCTCATTGATTGGGTTTGGTATGCTATACTGTTGTAACAAATGAAGGCAAGTTTAAGTCATTCATTGTCACATCAGATCCCCTCTAAAAGCGAAAGTTCGAGCAAAGCATTTACCTCGAGAATACTCGGTAAATGCCGCTAGAAATTGCCGATGCAAACGAGCACGATGCCTTACGTAGCGCATGACGCAGTCTGCAATTCTCAACACTACTCACACTTGTGCATAAGCGAGAGAAGCAAAGTGACGCGTCACAAGTCGTAAGGTGATTTGTGTGGTCAAGTGTAGTGTGAGCCTTGTATCGACGTCAACCTCCTTTCTAATGCAGAACTCGACTGGTGAATTCGCATCTCCACCGTGACCTGCCCGCAAGAGTGAATCGAGAGAGATTGAGAGAAAGAGTCATCGACATTTCTGCGCAAATATAAGTATTTCTTTTCTATTCATCAATATGCTCCATAAGTGTTTCGGTCATCTCACGTATCAAGTCGTGTACAACGATAGACACGAAATACCACAAGGCTTAACCTGTACGCGCTCTGTAAGCACGATTACCCCTTCTTCCTTCTCCACGCCATAGACATGCCCCTCTGCCGACGTGCCTCGAAGCAGTACACTAGCGCTGTATGAGAGTGCATAGCGAACGCGCGCCTATATAAGAGTATTCACAAAATTCGTGAACGAACAAAAACCATGGTATCGCAACACGTGTAATTATTACTGCAATTGTAGAACATCGTTCGTTGTCAATCCGATAGTGCAAAGATCGAAATCCTGTGAAGACGGTGTAACCTTTTTATTGTATTAGAGTCATTGTTTATTTAATCAATCGCGTAAATAATTTGGAATAATAAGATAAGGCGATTATTTTCTACAAAAATTATCAGTCCTAAGGTGTTTCACGAATCCCCTCATATAAAAATAATATAAATTATGTAAGCTCCAATGCAACTCGCAGTACGCGTCAAAAGGGACAGTGCCGTAGAACGCACGCGTATATGAGACAATGAGGTGAAAAACAAGTACACGCTGCGAGTGCTTATAAAAATCAAGCGTTGCCTTTCAGTTGTAAATGACATGGAAGTGAGCATCAGGAAGATGGTGGAAGCACTGAGGCTTTCCTATCTTTTTATCCAGCGTGTGCTTCGAAGAGAATGGCTTCACGCGTTTCACTACCGTAGGGTCCAAAAACTGCGAGCAGAAGACTATCTAGCTCGCCTCGCTTATTGCCAGGACATGCTGCACTAAATAGAAGAGGATCCAACATTGCTGAAATGAATTTTGTTTTTCGATGAGCTTACGTTTGGGCGTGACGGCACATTTAACTGCCATAATAACCACCACTACGGAGTAGGAAACCCCCAAGTGATCATTCAAAATCAACACCAAATGCGCTTTGCAACAAACAAATGGGTTGGAATCGTCGGAAACGTCATTGTAAGTACAGTAAAATAATTCAAATTGATTATTTTTAACTAAAACTAATAAACTGAAAATTGAATTCTCTCTCACTCTATTCGCTATTCGAATGTGTCAAATTGGGCCAATACATTTCCCCTAGTTCTTAAATAGCTTATTTTATAGTAATTTCCTTCAGAATTTGCTGCCAAATTCGCTGCTGAACGTCAGAGTTAAAAGCGAGAATCGGTTTTTCAACAAGACGGAGCACCAACCCATAACGCAGTCATAACATGCAAAGTATTGGACCGGAGATAAACGAATAGATGGATTGGCACGAGACGTCCAGAAAGCCAGCAATTAATGGCATGTCCGCCGAGGTCGCCCAATCTCTGTCCACTCGATTTTTTTTACTGGGGTGCCATCAAATCAAGAATACACCGCCAGGAGGTAGACAATCTGGCAAAGATGGAGAGAATGATGGTGGAAGCTGCAGCAACAATAACGGTGGAAATGTTACAGAATGTGTCGCGAAATCTCGTTCGATGCCTGCGCTTTTTCGTCGAACGCCACGGTAGGCACATAGAACAATTAGTTTGATGATTGAGTTATCTATTCGTTACTAAAAAATGTTATTGAAGCGACTAAAGCCACTAAATTATTCAGTTTAGTTGATCTAAGAATAAAAAATTGGAAAAAAGAGCACTCTAAAAAGCATTATAAATTTTGATTTAGGGAATTCATCGAAAACAAATGAGACAAAACAATGGAAAAAAATTGTTTTCATGCAGAATTATAGCTAGCCTAGCTGTATCTAGATAGTCACTGGGTCGCGAAACATCACCGCATCGTTTCTAGCTCTTGGCTTTCGACTCTCTGGTCGTTTCGACAGCGACTGCGTTTACAAGGGTTAATATTTTCTGATTTTTTAAAATTTTTTCTAGTCGTCGGTTTGACCGAACAAGCCACACTACAGCATATCTGGTAATTATTCTCTGGTTATTTATGGTTAAGTAAAGTTTAATTATCATCCGAAGTCTTTGAAAGTGGCAGTGTTAATTTTTTCGCAGTTGTTAAAATTGCGTTTGTCATTGATTCAATCTAGCCAATCATGCTTCGTCTAGATCATCGCCAAGGCCAGACGACATGTCCACATTACCGCTGTCGATAAGCTTTCGAGTTCGTGCATCAGTCGACAATACCAGCAAGTTATTTGCCTAATTTTTTTCTCATTTAAATTAAGTTTTTTTTGCCAATTCGTGCTTTGTTATCGTCATGACAACTAACACGAAGGATTCAGCCACACAGGACTTTTCATTCATCAAAATTATGACCTTACTACGTACAAATTTCTCGGAAACCATTGGTTTTAGAGAAAAACGCAAGAGAGGTTTTCGATCCCAAATTTCTCGTAGAATATATCTCTTCATTCTGTTCGACTACTTTCAACTCACAGTTTTTATGTCAATTTACGTATCTACTCAGTACATACACACTTTACATTGTACTGCTGTATTTCTTGACTTTCACTGCTAAATTGTCACATTTTTTACAAAAAGCTATTGAAACTTTTTCATTGCTTTGTTATGAAGTTGCAAAGATATTATGGCACTGTACATAAACTTTGATCACTTTCAAAAAAATGTAATTTTTAGCCACTGGAAAATCTAGAACTGTTATTGACCTTGATCCGGGTTCGTGAATGGAACTGAGAGAGACAAAAGATATGCCTAAAGCACGTGATAGAGTTACTTTCAACACTATAGCCGTGTAAACAAAAACATTTCTGCTGAATGTGAACACTTCTAAATTCATTTTAGCTAAAATAATCATAAAAGTATCGGTACTAAATGCTGTACCTCACGATAAAGTAAAAATTTAAAATTCTGAGCATTTATTAAAATTAGGAGAATATCCATTAGGAAAGCATAGGAAAAATCCTTTCAGAAAAGTGAATAAAAAAAATATTGTGATTTTTTCCCCTTTAATTATTCTTATAAATATAGTTATTTCAATTTTTTTCTGATTTTGTGTTTTAAACTTATTCTTCATTTTTTTATTGCTTCCTCATAGAGGAAGCTCTGTGCTAGGTTCGAAAACGAGATTTTGAACCAGCCCTCGTAAGACAATTTGGTTTACATATTTTTTTTTTATGACAAAATCGTTCATTAACCAACCACGTTTTCAGTGTTGGCTTAAAACGTGGCTTTATTACTAATAAAAAGATATAAAATAGAAAATTTATGTTGTTTATTTTCTTTGGTGCACTTAGCCGGTCCAAGAGATAAAAAGATTACCTTTTCATGTTCACCTTTGAAACTCAAATTCTCAGCTATCTTGTTAACTATTATGTCCCGAGAGTATGTATTTTCATGCGTAGCGCGTCACGTTGATAACGCAGGTGCATGTCGGACCGATAAAAAAGTTACGTTTATGGGCTGAGCTCGAATTTCGTTGTAGTTGGATGATCACCATAACAATAGTACACTTTTAATTAGTCTTGACAAGCGTAGCTGGCTTATTCGCAACCTAGAAGCGGGTCAGAAGGCGAAAATAAGCCAAAATACCATGAAATTATACTTTGATCGTTGAATACTTCGTTAGAAAGTATGAATGAATGGTATGTCTACGGATGAAAAAGAATGTTGTGTGTTACTTGATACACACAAATCAAGATAAAAAAATGATTTTTATATTAATGTTACTGATGCTCGCCCCCCCAGCCACCGACCAGCATCACGAGCGAAGCGAGTGATGCTAATGTCGGGGTGAGCATCAAAATTCGAAACTTAATTACAGAGTCGCATTTTAAAGTTAAGTATGACTCGCTACGCTCACAATGCTAAAAGTAAAGGAGAAGAATTCGCAGCATATGTAACTGATTTTATGTAAAAGTCAATAATAACCATAACCGCTTTGTGTTCTGCACAATCCAACGGCAAATCAAGACCTCGATGCAAAAGAAAAACAAATGCAAGTCCCTATGTGCATTGAAATCTTGAATAAATTTTTTTATTTTGAGTTTATTTGGATAATTTTATGAAAACTTTTGCGCGGGAATGGAAAAAAAATACTATTTCTTACACGGGTAAAAAATGATGCCTCGGTGCCATTATCACGTGCATGCGGAAGTTTCATTTCTCCCCTTTGTAAAAAAATCTACTAAAAGTACGATTCTCAACTCTGTGCTATCAGCTTGATACTTGATTTCATCTATGCTTCAGGTTAAGTCTGGAATTTCAAAAAATACGAACAAAGCTTTGAAAGAGCGATGTTGCTAGGTAAAGAATTGCTAAGAAATAAAAAAAGTAAGAAAAAAGAGTTATTTAAGCTGTTTTATGGCCCATCGTCTTTTCCTTTGGCCCCTGTTTAACCTCCACAGAACCGCCATTGGATACTACTTCGTGGTGAAGGGTTAGGCTAGTGCAGCGAGCTCATCATGATTCGCATAATTTGGTGTTGCGTATTTTTCTTGCCGCATCGTCCAGTCATCTTCTTCAGCTCTTAGACAGTGTTATGACTGTGTGGGCAAAGGTACCTACCATGTGCCGGATTTTTTTCTAGCATGAGCTGGACGACATTCTCAGGCCTGATAACTTCCTGGAGTTCACGATAGAGCTTCCTTTTTTCCTTTTCAAACCAAGAACAGTGAAAAGAGACCTGCTCCGCGTTTTCAATCGTGTGGGTACAGGCCGGGTAATTGCATCCGCTAGCGTTATGATCGTAGCGTTGGCTGTGGTATTTGAAAAATCCATGCCCTGACAGGAGCTGTGTTAAGTGTTAGTTCACCTTTTCATGTCTCCTATCGATCAACGATCTGATTTTCAGGATCAGCCTGAATGTCCATCGTCCTTTTGAATGATACCACCAGATCTGCAATATTCTTAGCGTCTCCTGGCGTTCTTCGGCTCTCGCGTCCTCGTGGTGGCGCTGTTAGAGCGGGCCTCGCTCATCTGCTAATAAGGCCAGCAATGGTATGCTGGCGAAGACGTAGGCAGGCTAGTAAGAAAGGTGCGGGCGGCCAATTATGAGGCGCAGGCAGGCTCGCCGATGAATTGCTTCCACCTGTCACATGCTGGCCTGTGTTCTGGGTCCAGAGCTCCAGATGGGGGGCGCCGTTGAGGATGATCGAGTCAATGATGATCGGCATGATTTGCGACAGTGCTCCTGCCACTCTCGAGGCTTTCTCGTAGGCCACTTTAAGGTACTCGTTGAATGTCAGCCGTCTAGTTGTAGGCCCAGGTAGCTGAGGTGAAAGAGAGGAGGCGATGAAGCAGTCACCAATTTCGATGGTGATGGTCTCTAAGCTCCTCTTCCTTGATATTAAAAGGGCCTCAGCCTTGTGGTCCTCTGTCTTAAGGCCTAGCCCTCACAAAGCTTTAAAGACCTTTACGATGGCGCAGCTAATCGCGTCCCTGCAATGGCGACCACGGCGATGTCATTCGCAAAGCGGACTACACACACCCTCCATCTAGTTCCAGGCGCAAGATGGTGTCATACATTACGTTCCACAAGATTGAGCCGAGGATCGAGCTCTGTGGAACGCCCGCTGTGATGCTTCAGGACTCCGGGCCATCATCAGTGTCATATTCCAGTACTCTAGCTTGAAAGTAGCGATGTACGATCTTCTGCAGGTACTCGAGCATGCAGATTCAATCAAGCGCGGTGAGGATCTTGTTCTACCACGTCAAGTTGAACGCGTTGCGAACGTCGAGGGTGACGACGGCACAATACTTACGGTGGTCCCTTGTGCCTCTGACTACCACACGGGCCACGGCGTTAACGGACTCGATAGCGTCGATGGTTGATCTTCCTCTTCGAAATCCGTGCTGATGGTCTGAGAGCCTATTCGAGGCCTGTGTACACCTCCAGACGTCTGCATATAATCCTCTCGAGGATCTTGCCAGTCGTGTCGAGCATACATAACAGACGGTAGAATGACGTATCCTCAGGTGGCCTGCCCGGCTTCGGCAGCAGCACAAGACTTTGCCTCTTCTGCGGGCTCGGGAAGACGCCACTGCTCAGACATGCTGAATACACCTGCAAGGGGCATCCGATTACAGGGTAACGGTGAACTTGAGGGCCCTGTTTGTGTACACCATCAGGTCCAGGTGCTGCACCATCTCGAATCCTGTTGCAGGCTTCTCAAAACTCCTCCAGGATGACGCCAGAGATAACGGCTTCAGCCGGTCTCACCGAAAGTTGAATCAGCACCTCGGTCACCGTCGGGAACAGAGTCGGGAACGACATGACTGTCCCGTATGGCTGGCCCCACACGTCCTGGTTAACCTCATCGCAAGCAGCGGCGCTTGCTTTTCTCGATGTCTGTGCACAGGTGGCCTCTTGCCAGAGCAAAGTCCACGCATCGGGCAACCTCCACACATCCGGTCCACGCGCCTTTTTAGCAAGTCTTCGGGCTCACAAGCACTGCCGATGAAGGGTGGTAGTCTCCTCCGTCCACTAGTAGACAGGCTCGCCACGGTGGCGATGCCTACCTCCACCGGGTATCGATGCATCGTAGGCTCTTGTGGTGGCGGTGATAAGCGCAGCCGCCATGTAATTTGAATTTTCATTTTGAGCAGTTTGAAATTAACAATTAATTTGAATTTTTAATTTGAGCAGTTTGAAATTAAATTTGTTAAATTTAATTTAATTTTTAATCGATAAATTGAATTATGTGGCCATGTAATTTTTTTAATTTTCATATTTTTTTATATTGATTACTCGATCGATTCTTCTGTAAGTTTTATTCAATATATTTGAAAATTATCGCAATATAAATCATTACCTTGGTGGTGTAGAATTTGCCAAAAACGAATTACAAAGTCGCTCAGCTTCTCGACGAGTTATCATTCCACATCTTCTTGAAGATGCAGGCATAGCACCTGCTCGTCTTAAGATTTCTAGTTGAGCTGGAGTGCATTGAATACACGTTATTCCTAATGCTACTCTTCTATTATGTATTTCATTGTAGCTAAACGCCTTCAGTAGAGTATTACTAATTTGAGCTAAACATAATCTTTCTTGTTTTTCAATGGTCAGAGAAATTATCTTAACTCCGTATAAAAATACTGAACCAACTTGCAAATCCTATAATTTGATTGAATAAGTAAGTAACAAGAGTTGAAATCAGAATGATGTAATTAATTAATTGGATGATGTAGGGCGATGGACATAACTAGCTCACAAAGTATTGGTGCATAGTAAATTTAAAATGTCTGATCTGATAACCTTACATATGACGGAGTCTACGCTCAATCAGACAGTGGGGTTGCGTGGGGCATTTTTTAATTTACAGACGTCCTTCATTATACGAGGTTTCCGTATATGCGGTTTACCCTTATATGTGTATTGAATATGCAACGATGTCTCGTTATACGCGGATAATTTCACCATAAGACGGTTCCACGGAGGTTCCCTTTAAGACAGTCAAAAAATCGAACTGGTGAAGTATTCGATGATCTCAAAGCTGGGATCTAGTAATGCCTCAAAGAACATAACGATTAGTAAATGATATTGAGGAAACCTGAAACCTCTGAAAACTTTTTAATTAATGTATTCAATAAATAACATTGATAAAATAACCATCTATATTTTTCTTCGTTATACGTGGTACTTTATTAGAACGTAATTATTGGGTATGTCATACGCAGTTCGTGTGGCTAGCTTCGACCGACCCACGTGTACAAGTGTTTTAATTTACTTATTTTTTAATAGCTAATGGACACTCAGCTCTGAGCCAGATTTCAGAAAAATAAATCTGCGACGTTTGCTGCAGCCATTAAGCATGCTTCAAGCGAATACTGTTCATTACATGCATGGCGAGACTAATTCCTTTATATGTCATTACAAACTTTGTGGATTGATTTTTTAATGACCGTACTAATAAATTTTAATGATTCGACGGTAAATGCAAGTTGAGGTATGTGTATCAACAACATTTAATTCATCATTTTCATCAGTTCGTATAGAAGATTTGTCGAGCAAGTAGGCCATTGTTGTAAACTGCTCCATTGTTTCCCGCCGTTGCTAAGGCCGCTGCGAGCTGCTCGCTGTAGTGACTTTTTTTTTTTTATGGTCAACGAAAAATAATTTTTTCCAGAAAAATCATGAGAGTTTTCACCAATATTAAGTGTGCAAATACCGTAAAAAAAATTAGCTTTTTTATATATTTAATTTTTAACCTATATTCGAAAATTTTTTTTCATGTGTCATTTCCATCGGTTACCATTAGAAATCATGACTTTTTTTCGCTTCTCACGATGTGGTATTAAAAAGTTCACACCAAGACCTTTAATTTGATATTAATTAAGTATAGTAAATTGTGCCTCAATATTTTTAATTTAATTTTTTAAAGTGTGTGCTTTATCGCGGAAATACAAGACTGACAGAAGTCCATTTAAATTACCGTCCATAAAGAATGGTCCAATTATTCGGTCCCTAAAAATACCTGCCTAAACGTTCAATTTGAGCGGGTATTGGGTATGAGAATCTCTGAGTCAATAGGGGTTTTCATTGCTCCAGAATCTACAATTGTGACGATTTACTTCGCCGTTTAGCTGAAATGTTGACTCGTCTGAAAAAACAATGAGAGATCGAAAATTTGGATTCTGGTCAATTCTTTCCATCATGTTCTCGCAAAATTCGAGGCGTCCTTCAGTATCATCTTCATTCATCTCATGATGAAGGTGTATTTTGTAAGGGTGAAATTTAATTGTTTTTAAACATCTGAAAACTATCATTCGACTCATTTCGAGATATCGAGGCTTTGATATTGATATACAGGCTTTTCTTAACGTTAGGTGTGGGTCTTCAACGAATGATTGTGCTACTACAATTTGCTGCTCTTCAAACGTTTCAATTTTTGGCCTTCAACTTTTTGGTCGATTGTTATCGATCCCAGTTTCTTGAAATCGTCGGATAGTTTTTGAGACAGTAGACTTGGGATGCCCAGCACGCCTACTCGAAAAGTTGCGTTAAAAAACTCTACAACTTCATCATAAGTTCGACATCCATCACCCCAACCTCTCATCATTAACAAAGAAACCCTCTCTTGTTCTGTTAAAGTAGCCATGGCGAAAATGAAATCTTTGCAAAATCGGTACAGAAGCAATTAACTCCACTGACTATCCCGAAAAGGACTGTTAGAGGTACAGATTAAATGAATGATTCGATAATCAAAGAATGATAAGCCTAAATATGAATCGGTTCGATCCTGAAAAGGACTGCCAAGGAGAAAAAAGTATCGAGAAGAACTGTGATACAATAGTCACAAAATAATATGCCAAATATGAGTCAGTCTAACTATCCTGAAAAGGACTGTGAGAAGAAAAATACAATTAACATCAGGGACATAAGCAATAAATTCCACTAACTATCCTAAAAAAGACTGCCAGAGAGATAAATTCAACGTAAAGAACTGTCCATCAGTAGTCACGAAATGATTTACCGAAAAAGCGGTTTCCATTAAAAAAACTCGATTCTCAGTTTTCTGTTACAATGAAATTATGTTTAAAGTCACCATTCAAATCTCTGTAAAAAAATACGTCGGACATGGTATAAGTACCATTTTGACCATTGCAATAACAAATTTAACCTTAAAATGACCCTAAATGTCATGTTCAAGGTCGTGGAAAAACCGCTGCCAAGTTATTGGCAAAGTGCTTCCTCATTCTAATTTTTATTGTATTATAATAAATATTAACCTAATAGTGGATACTAATAAATTTAAAAATCTATAAAAAATTTTTAAAAGAAAGTAATGGCCTGGCACATTGTCGCTGTCGCGCGTAAAATACTTTCCTTGTTCCTTATAAATGTGCGTAACTTGAACTTTCTAGTATTAAGTTTTGGATTATTTATTATAATACAATTAAAAAAGAATGAGGAAACACTAAGCCAATGATTTAGCAGCGGTTTTCATGATATGCGGTAAATCTTTATCTATTTGGTCTTAAATTAAAACTTGACTGCTCTGCTCTCATGATGACAACAAAAATTGAGATAATTCCGGCAATTATACGTGAAATAATGAAAAAACCGCTGCCAATGTATTGGCAAGTAGCTTCCTCATATATCCGGTCTCTAACCTTTCAAAAAATCTACTTTTTTCGTGATTGCGCACTACAGAATTACGCCTTCTTCGTCTAGGCTTAAACTTCAACCGTATAATGAATTTCGTTAAAAAAAAACTATTTTTCTGAAAATTTTACATACAACAAAAAAATCTTTTTCGTTACTTCTGCATTTTTTAAAATTTTTTAAAATACTTTCCTTGTTCCTTATAAATGTGCGTAACTTGAACTTTCTAGTATTAAGTTTTGGATTATTTATTATAATACAATTAAAAAGAATGAAAAACACTATGCCAATGATTTAGCAGCGGTTTTCATGATATTCGGTGAATCTTTATCTATTTGGTCTTAAATTAAAACCTGACTGCTCTGCTCTCATGATGACAAAAAAAATTGAGATAATTCCGGCAATTATACGTGAAAAAATGAAAAAAAATTTTTTTTCTAAATTTACAAAAAAAAATTCAAAAAATCGAAAAAAAAATTTTTTTCCCCGTGTATTGCCAAAAACCTTTTTCTAGCCTCATTATTACTACAAACGGCAATGAATGCAATTGAAATTTATACAATCAACCATAACATTTTCGAGATTTTGCTTCGGACATACGTACATACACACACACACACACACACACACACACACACTGTCGGCTTCGCGGACGACATCGCAGTGGTGGCCGTCGCCAAGCAGCTATGGCAGATCGAACACGATCTGAACGCTGCGATACTACAGGTGCGAGACGCGCTCCAGGCTCTCAGCCTACAAACGGCTGACCACAAGACGGAGGCTCTGCTCATCACAAGCAGGAAAAAGGAGGAAACCATCACCATCACGGTAGGCGACCACAGCATACGCTCGTCCCCCTCCATCCGCTACCTGGGCCTGCACATCGACGCCAAGCTGAAGTTCAACCACCACCTCCGAACAGTCAGCGCGAAGGCAGCCGTGTGTGATCGGTGCCCTTACGAAGATCATGCCCAACTCTGGCGGGCCCAGAAGCAGCCGACGCAAGCTGTATGCTCACGTCGTCGACTCCATACTCCTGTACGGAGCCCCCGTCTGGAGCACAGCAGCACAAAAGCGAGCCTACATTCGACAGGCGGAGTCAGCCCACCGACGAGCCTGCCTGCGTGTGATCGGAGGCCGGCCGCATGTCTCTTACGAGGCCACATATGTCCTTGCCGGCATACCTCCGCTGGCCCTTTGCGGACGAGCGAGCGCGACTCTACGGCCGCCGCCGAGAGGACGCAGAGGACGAGGAAACGCTTGGCAACGCTAAGCAGGTGGCAGGAGGCATGGGACCGGTCGACGAAGGCCCGGTGGACGCACCGACTGATCCCAAGTATCAGAGTGTGGATCGAGAGGAGGCACGGAGAGCTGAACTACCACCTCACGCAGCTCTTGACCGGGCATGGCTTCTTTAAACACCATAGCCGACGCTACGACCACAATCAAAGCGCACAATGCCCGGTCTGCCCCTCATCCATTGAGAACGCGGAGCACGTATTCTACCACTGCCCGAGGTTCAGCGAAGAAGAGAGAGACTACACTCGCTGCTCCACGAGGTCATGACGCCGGAAAACACCACCAGGCTCATGCTCGCGAACGAGCCGAACTGGCTCGCTGTTGCTTCCTTCGCCTGCTCAGTCGTAACAAGACTGAGAGACGAGGAAGCGGACGGAAGGTGACGACCGGACGATGCTGCTGGAAGGAGACGCCACCTCAGCCAAGCCTCAATGAAGCGCATAACGCCAACCCCTCCATCCCCGTGAAGTAATGCCTAACGGCGGTTTCCGCGGGGATGGAACAAAGGGAAACCGACGTGAATGTATCTACATATGCACTATGTACCCTAAATCAATATTACACTCTCACTTTTACTGCTACATTTTATGCAATGTAAACTTCTAATTTTACTTTCTGCTAAATAAAATATATTTTCTGTATCCTATGGCCGAAAGTATAGACTTTCGTGCGCAAAAACACGCACGAAAGTTCGACTTTTACGGCCACTTTCAAATGTTTACATGTTTTGCTCTGCGCTTGCAGCGCACTCTTGCATCAATCTTATATATTTATACACGCATTTATGATATGAAAAATGAAAAAAAATCAATGAATTTGTTTATTTTTCAAAAACAGTCAATCATTGTTTATTTATATTAATAAACATACATGAATAAACTAGAATAATTATTGAAATTAAACATATGGTTGATTCTCCCGAAGTCTGCTTTTTCGGGTATGGAAAATGAAAAAATGGGGAAATTTTTTTTCCTTTATTGAACGGCGCGAACTAGTTTACCCTTTTTTAAACCATAAAATATGAGTAATCATTAATCTGGGGCCTTGAGATTTCGTTTTACGAAAACTATGCCCAATTTTATGCTTAAAATTGACTATTTCGGTTACGAAGGTGACACACACGAGGTGACAAATCGCGCTACTTGATAAACTACGTTGAAAAATAAGAAATGCACAAAATTTTCCGTACAACCCGAAATTCGGTCATGAAAAACGAGTCTTTTGACGGGGCGAGCGGTTCAAAAGAATGACCATAGCTCAAGATATTCATCCACGGAGGTGACAGTTTTTTTGAAACACGTGAATTTTCCAATAGAATAATTATCGCTAGCTAAAATGTAAAATTTGAACCCGCAACCTACACTAATCGAAAGTTGGGTCATAATACTTGACAGTTATGTAGCCAGGGACATCAAATGAGTTAGCGACTAAAAACCGGCAGTATATTTGAAATTATTCAGAAGCATGATTAAAATCCGAGACATTTTCAATTGTGTGGGAAATTTTTAAAAACATTTTTCAAAGCCCTACGATAGACTTAAACTTTACTTTGGATGTATAGAACCTGGTCTCGTAGTTATAGGGCTAGGTGCTTATGAGAATGCATGGTATATGCAAACAGAGTTGATTTTGTGATCTAGACATGCCACGGAGGTGACATTTGGCATGTATATCTTCACGGCAAATTTAACTGGCACTAAAAAATTAAAATATTTATTTCTAATCATTAAGAATACAACAATATTGAATGAATGACCGATCCAGATTTGGTTTATCTTCTCTAGTTTAAGAACATGGCATGTAGACATGCAAAAAGCAGACTTCGGGAGAATCAACCATATACACTGCTCCCTACACATGAATTGATATTAAATACAATAAAATTAAAAATAATAAAAAACTTCATTTTACACTCGAGATGTATTTTTGATAGTTTGCATGTTGACCCAAGATTCTGAGAGGAGCGTTAATACTGTTCTGCGAAAGCAACAATTAGTGTATTGGGTTTATACTATTACACTATTAATTGTATTATTTTTTGTGAGCCCCGACCAGCAAAAACTCGGCTTCGCCTCGTTTTTGCAAATGTCGGGCTCACCTGTTCATTATTTCATTATCATTAATGGTAACTTTTACTCGTCAGCGTAGTCGGTGTCGTTTTTGCAGACAGTGCAAATAAATAGATCGCACGCACATTAATGATAATATATAATGGTCGCAAGAGGGCGCTGCAAGCGCATGACTCGAAAGTTTATAGCGCTACGCGACAGCAGAATTAAGTTGCATTTTGTCGTCTGATATATCATTGATAATCAATCTATTATTTTTTACTTTCGGCGGAGGATACAGAAAAATTGTAATACATCACGTGGCACAAAAGTTGAATCTCCGCGCGTGCTCTTTATGACGCCTCGGCTTCGCCTCGGCGCCATAACCCGCACGCCCGGAAATTCAACTTTCGTGCCATGTGATGTAATCTACTATAATACATCCAAAAAAAAAAAAAAAAAAAAAAAAAAAAAACACACACACACACACACACATACGGACATTTGTTGAGAATTCAATCTAGTTTACAAATATGTAAACCAATTGTCCTACGAAATCTGGTTCAAAATCTCGTTCTCGAGCCTATCACAGAGCTTCCTCTATGAGAAAGCAATATCATGGTTTTGTGTAAAATTTTTCGTTCTGTTCAAATCTGCAATTAAAAATGAGGGTTCCCATATGAAAAATCGATTTTTGGGTTACTAGAGCTTTGAGGTTATGTTCAAGGTCAAATCCAAGGTTACCATTGGATTCCTCGTCAAAAAATACGTCGGATGTAGGGTAATTGATTTTTTTCACGCTTATTTTGGCCGCTTTTCAGAGGTTTCCATACTATTGGGACACCCTGTATATAAGTGCAGTACGCGCATTAATTCATGAAGTATGGCGCGAAGTTATGAGGCCTCTATACTTTATTAGCGTGTGACGATGTCACTGGTGACGAACGCGAGTCGTCTATGCGTGAACGCCACGTGTATGCATGCGAGATACGAGCGACCGACCGTACACGGTGAAAAAAGAGCTAAGCGCATGTTACCTCCGCGAGCCACAGCAGCATAGGGCACGTGCCTGAGTTACCGACCGAACGAGCGACGCGGCGATAAGTCACAACCACGGTAGCAGCTGAGCCAAGCAACGAGCAGCGAGACGAGTCTCAACTCGTGTGACAACGCCATTAAGTGATACCGCACGACTTGCAGAGCAACATACTGTTATATCCCAAGGATATAAGCGCAGGCTGCGTGTGAAGTATATATATGAGCAGTTTTTTCATATATGTACCACTTTTGTGCGGGGGGTTCTCAGATCTGCCGCAAAATTTAGTATGTTATTTGGGTATGTGAAAATAGGCTTCAGGTAAATTTTTAGACCTCTAGGGGCCTTAGGGCCCAATTTGGAGCCCCTCGAAGGTCCAAAGATAGCCGTTTTTATGTATTTTTGCGTATTGTTCAAATAGTTGTAACTCTGGCACCAGTCCATATTTTTTACCCCGGAGGGTCGCATTCTTTAGGTCAAGACATGTACTTTTCATAAAACAATTATGCAGAGCTCGATAAAAATACCCCCGGCTACGGGTGGCATGAAGGGGATGAAAAATCGCAAAATTATCGTTTTTGACCTTTTTTTAAATTGATGCATAAGACGATTGGATTGACGTATCGACTTTTGCAATATCTCATTTGAAAGGTATTTTTATTACCTTTAATTTATCGTGCTCAGACTTAAGATTGTTTCAAGAACGACGGAGATACAGCTGTTTGAAGATATCAACATTATGAAAAAAGAGCGTTTTTTCAAGATTTCAATAGGCTGTAACTTTTTTCTAGTAACATGAATCTGTTTAAAATTTTATGTGAAAGTAGTTGATTATATATAGTTTGAAGCCATGTAGGTTAAGATCTTGGTATGCTTCTATAACCAAGAACGAGGCCCCGGGAATCCGGTATTTTAGCCTTTACATAGGCAAAATACATTATAAATTGGGCGGCGAAACTATTTGGTAACTCCCGAAATAATCGCAAAGTAAACATTAAAAAAAAATCAAAAACCCGTATCCAGTGTATTTTTTGACGAGGAATCCAATGGTAACCTTGAATTTGACTTGAACATAACCTCTAAGCTCTAGCGAACCAAAATTGATTTTCGCACGGTGACCCCTTTTTATTTAAGATTTGAAAAGAGCGGAAATTTCACGTTTAAATACATATTTGTTTTTTTTTTCATGTTAATAAAAAAGGGCGCCATGGATCGACGAGAAAAACTCTTCGGCTGAGCTTAATGTTAGGTTAAATGAAGACTTCATTTTCAAACTGTGGCGGGTGTGTTACCCCGCAGATGATCGAGGCGCTCACGGAGACGATAAGACGCGAAGTGGGTATCGAAGTCGCGCGAGAAATAGCGAAGCTGTCTTGAAGAGGAGTAGTGCCAACGTAGTCGGCGCCTCAGCAGAGTTGGGGCTACATAGCTCGTCTCCTGGAGACGGCGATCCACGCCAAAGATGAAAAAACCACCGCGAAAAATGCCGCGAAAGATGGCCACGGTGGAGGATCTCGCCACGAAGTAGGTGCGACGTTCGTCGACTCCTTGGGACCCGAAGACGCCGCTTGGCTTGCCGCCTGGCCGTTTAGGGGTAAAGGAGGGGCCAAGCGACAACAGCGAGTTGGACAGCGAACGGGAGCACTCGAGCTGGTGCGATGGACAGATGCAGAGAAGCCGGTCAAAAAAGGCACCAGTAATTTCCCTCCGCCGGATTATGCGAGAGCTGAGCAGCGGTGGAAATGGGCTCGGATGTTGCGAGATACGGGTTTGTCCTTTCTGGCGCGAACGATAAGCTGGGAGCAGAAACGTTTTTAGCTCGGCTCGAGAGATATCTCACGAAGAGAGCAATACCACAGGAAGATATGCTTTTCGCAGTAAATGCACTACTGGTTGGCGAAGCACAGGTGTGGTACGAGAGCGTAGAGCACAAATTGCATTCCTGACAGGACTTCGAACGACGTTTTCGACGAAGTTTTGCCAGTCAAGCGACACCAGAAGAATTGCTCACAGAATTGCGTTGGCGTACACAAGGAAAAGGAGAAGATATCAATACCTATTTAACGAACTTCAGATACTTGTGTAAAAAAAAAGTCGTTTTCGCGAGCCTTTGCCATACGAAAATCAGGTTGCAATTGCTTTTAGAGGAATCCGGCCGGAATATCGTAACTTCATAGCACATAGGGAAATATGTTCTCTCAGAGAATTAGAAAAGGCTGGCAAAGAATACGAGAAACTGTGCCAAATGAACGCTTATTGGCATGAGCCAGTGACGCACGCGAACAACTGCATCCGAGTGCGGCGTACAAGCCCAAGCCAAACAGTGTGCAGCTGTAGAAGTGGACTCGCCAAAGACGGAGGGCAGTTCCAAAAAGAAAAGAAAGAGACACCAATAACGAAAAAGAAACCTGCGTCACCACCGAGATCTCCGCCGAAAGGAGTGGCGGCATTTGAGAAAACGCAGCCGTGTCAGTCCGGCAGACACGGAGAGAGACGAACGCAATGGAAAAACAAACTCGAATCTGCATCCGTCGGGCAGTGCAATTAGGAAAAAGTTGCGGTGCAATAACTGCAAACAACAAGAACATTGGACGATGAATTGCCCGACGATTGAGTGTTTCAGATGACACAAGAAGGATCATCTAGCAAGAACATGCCCCAAGTCCGAAGATACCACAGAGAGAAGCGACATAGCATGCCAGGCTTGCGGCCAAAGAGGTGTAACGGTGCTGAATTGCAGCCGTTGCAGCTACTTTTCGATAGGTCGGGAAACGAGGAAGTGGAGGCACGGGGTCGGTCGCCGTGCCTCTGAAAAATCATACAAGGCCAAAAGAGAGCTCCAGCATCCAGGCCAACAGAGCGCCAAAAGATCCGGTAGAATATATGGGCTAAGCCATAGTTAGCGGATGGTCAAAAAAATTTTTTTTCTTAAATTATGTACTTTTGAAAAGTACATTGAAAAGTGAAAATCCTGAAAGTTTCAGCCCTCTAGGTCCAACCCTATTGAATTTCAGGGCCTCAAAGTTGAATTTTTCATTCTGCTGATATTCTGCTTGCAATCTGATTTTTTGGGGTTAATATGAAAAAAATTGTTGAATCATGGTTTTTAATGTAAAATTTGATGTAGAATTCAAATTTGTACTTACAAATTATATTACTACTTCTAGACCTATAGAAATGATATTTTCAGACATTAATCATGTAGGGGTACAAAAATAAATGTGTTCGTCTCCTTCAATTAGGCTATACTGTAATATGTCATAAATACATCAAAATACAACTTCTGATAAATTTTAGTTATCGCAGACAAACAGAATTCATTATTGAGCTTATATGAGTCAAGAAACATGGTTTTTTCTCTAATTTCCTTGTTTTTTGACTCATATTAGCTCAATAATGAATTCTGTTTGTCTGCCGATAACTAAAATTTATCAGAAGTTGTATTTTGTATCGATGAAGAATTACAGTATGGGCCTAATGAAGGAGACAAACACATTTATTTTTGTACCCCTACATGATTATGTCTGAAAAATCATTTCTATAGGTCTGAAGTAGTAATATGATTTGTAAGTACAAATTTGAATTCAATCAAATTTCACATTAAAAACCATGATCAAACAATAGCAGCCGCAGTAGAGGGGGACTGGCAGTGTCTCGTCACTGCTTAACGCCGGCCAATCATAGCGTGCTAAGCGTACAGACGCTACTGAGGCTAAAAACACTCAATCCGTATGCCCGCCCGCCCGTACGGACTCTCGTTTTTCACGGCTTGAGCTGCCATACCCTTGACATGCGTAAATGACAACTTTGTTACACTTGCTCAAAGCTCGAGTTGAGCATAAATAATTTTTTTTTCAAGTACAGTACCCTTTAGGAGTTTTGTCACACTTAAGGGAGAATTGAATTTCACCTTTGAGGATAGTGCTTTTAACAAAGGATCCTTCCAAGAACGACTGCATGCTCGCTACATCTGTGAGGCTTATTATTCATTATATACCTGTTATCTTACTTTTTACTACGTTTTTTACTTGGAAAATAGAAATTCGTAAGTTAGAGCTGTTACTGGCGTCATGGTTTTCAATGACGATTTTTCTATGATCCGGGGGTGAAGGGTATTTGTGTTATATTCTGTTGACTTTTCTCAAATACCATGAAGATTATCATGGATGATCGATTTGTTGCTTTAATTTTTCATTTATGTTTTAAAACTTTCAAATTACTTTGATTTTTGTGTCTGGACCTAAAGTTTCGTAAGCGTACGTTAGTATCCTCAAAGTCTTGGAGAGTTGACTCCGTGTCCTCAAAACATCTGAACCGAACTATTGAGCTTTTGAGGAGAATCCTCAACAAAACCCGAAAAGCTTCAAAGTCTGATTCGGTGACGAAAAAAGTCCTTAAGTTCTGAATGTTTGAATCTTTCTGTTTATTTATATATATCTATTACTATATAGTTGTAAGGGCTCCACATCGATTTCCATAGCTCCCCCACATTTTACCACAATTTTTAAAAGGGACCTATTTTACGTGTTTTTTGTTTCATTTTTCACGTGATTTTGGCACATTTAAGTACTGCTCCCCATTGCTCCCCATTTTGTAAATTGCTCCCCACTGCTCCCCCCCGCTCCCCCAACGCTCCCCCACGTAGGGGAGCTATTATGTAAACATTATTATCGTCTCTGAAGTAGGATGGAAATACATACAGAATGGGGAATTTGAACCGCTGAATCCACTGTATAAACTAAAGAAAAGGATTATTAACAAAATTTTTGATATGCCTAATTATTTTCCCTAACCACTAACTACAGGCATTCCTCAGTATTCGCCGATAAGCGTATCCAAAAAACACCGCGAATACAAAACCGGGAAACATGAAATCATGAAACGGGTAATTTGGTATATCTAAATTGAGGTGAAACCTGATTGGTTGAAGTTTTACATAAAACTGTTATTGTAAAAAATGCTATATAAAAATGTAGTACAAAAAAAAAGAAGTAGTAAATTAGATTTTTTTAAAGTGTCTGTTAATCGCGATTGTTTTAGAATGTTTGCTTAATCTTTTACAATTGTTGGTACGAAGCCATTGCTCACGTTGTGTCGAAATCGCAAACTTCGCATGACGATCGGATCTGATCGAGAGCTTCATCGATGGCCGATTGCACGTGACTCAAAATACATGCTACATTTTTTAATGAGAAAAGTATCTTGAGCTTCTTGTTTATAACTTTTTTAATATTTATCAGAAGTTAATTATAAACCCATATTCAAAATACATTACATTTTACATAGAAAATGAGTACTCAAGAATTTTTCTCGCTCCGATAAGTGATTTAAGGGAAGTCATACACCAATTCACTCTTCTTTGTCATTTTTGTGATATAAACCAAAGTTTAATGTCAATCTACATTTTCAACATGAATTGACATCTTTGAGCTCTAAAAAATGTGAAAAAAGTTGTAGAATAGGCATTTGCATCTAAAACTAGCTCACTTTTGCTATTTTAGCCTTTCGGCCCTGTGCAAAAGGTTCAAATCAGAGTTATGCAGGTGAGAGTTTCTAATAGCTATTAAACTCTTCAGAAAAGTATTCTTTATGGGCTGAGTTTTGTGAAATTTTTATTAGAGTCATACAAAAGTTTGTATGCCAACAGATGTCAAAAAAGCAAGAAATAAAAAAATTTATCAATGTTTTTGAGCACATATTGAATAATAGAACTGATACGAAGGTCTAAATCAAAATTCCACAAAACTCAGCCCATAAAGGATACTTTTCTGAAGATTTTGATACCTATTAGAAACTCCCACTTGCATAACTCTGATCTGATATATATACTAGGGGGGCTCCGCCCCCCTGCTCGCTCCGCTCGCCAACCCCCCCATTGACAATATAGATAAGATTAAAATTAAAAATAAGCAAAAAGAAAATATGTATGAAAAAATGACTCAATAGTATAGTAAAATAATAAATCGTGGCAAGATTTCTCATCGCATCTATTGGATAATAAATTTTTTAATATCACATTACGAAAAAAAAAAAATTTTAACTGAAATTACCATAATAACCAATTTTGTAAAATTCTCGTTTCTCCCCAAAATTCTGAATTTTTCCAATTTTATTTATAAGGTATCTAACAATTTTTCATACTTTGCTACTCCACATAATTTGGCTGATTTCACCTTTCACACAGATATTAAAAAGTTTGTTTTCATAAATTTTTTAATCCCATGTGTGAGGGTTCTAACAATTTTCAAAAATTGTTTTCAAAAATCACCAAGAGTAGTAAGTATCTTTCCTACACATGGGTTATAGATTCATGTAGGCCTTTTCAAAAAGGAGTGATTGAGAGAAAAAAAATGAATTGGAATTAGCCACGTAAAAATATTTGAAAAAAATAGGAATTTATAGTATATAGAAATGATAATTATTGTCCTTGGTTATTTCACACTTCTATATCTTTATTACAATAAATTTTTTTCTGTTCACACAATCTTAGTGAATTTTCCCTAAATTTTTATGAATTGCAGTGTCGAAAATCGTGGCAAACTTTCTGATCCTATCAATTGACTAAAAACGCAATAACGATTTACAGTATTCTACGCACGACCTTTTTTTAAAATCTCTGATGGAATGGAATGACAAATTTTCCTTGTCATATTTATTTAGAAAAAAAAATGAGAAAATTAGCAAAAATAATAAATTTCCTTTCATACAGTTGGAAAAATAAATTCAATCGTTTGTTGAAATGAATATTCCAATTCAAATGCTAATCATTTTCTTGAAAAACTTTTCAATAACCTTGCTACTATCACAATGTTTGTGAAGTATCCCTCCGAAAATTAAAGCTGGAAATTCAGCGGTTTATTAACGAATTTCCCAATTTCATATGCGTGAACATTTATTAATTTTTCAAAAACTTTGGCTACTCCCACAATTTTAATGAATGATCGTTTACACATTTCACCCGCTAACGCCCAGACGGACAGAATTTTTTCTCTCATTGAAGTCTGTAATTAAAGGGAGTCAACACCAGTTCACTCCTCTTTGTTATTGTGATATAAACCAAAGTTTAATGTCAATCTACATTTTCTACATGAAATTGACATCTTTGATCCCTAAAAAATGTGAAAAAAGTTGCAGAATAGGCCATTGCATCTAAAAATAGCTCATTTTTGCTATTTTAGCCTTTCGGCACTGTGCGCAAGGTTCAGATGAGAGGTGCAGGTGGTAGTTTCTAATAGGTATCAAAATCTTCAAAAAAGTATCCTTTATGGTCTGAGTTTTGGAATTTTGTTTAGACCTTCATATCAGTTCTATTATTCAATATGTGCTCAAAAACATTGATAAATTTTTTTTATTTCTTGCTTTTTTGACATCTGTTGGCATACAAACTTTGTATGACTCTAAAAATTTCACAAAACTCAGCCCATAAAGAATACTTTTCTGAAGAGTTTGATAGCTATTAGAAAACTCTCACCTGCATAACTCTGATTTGAACCTTTTGCACAGGGCCGAAAGGCAAATAGCAAAAGTGAGCTATTTTTAGATGCAAATGCCTATTCTACAACTTTTTTCACATTTTTTAGAGCTCAAAGATGTCAATTTCACGTTGAAAATGTAGATTGACATTAAACTTTGGTTTATATCACAAAACCGCTGCCAATTCATTGGCAAAGAGCTTCCTCATAAAAAAATACCAATTACATTTTTTTTAAAATATTTTTTTGTATAAAAAATTAAATATTTATTTAAAAATCACCAAACATTTCCTGTAATCATGGATTCCTGCATTTCTAGGTAAAAAAATTCAAAAAAAAAATTTTTTTCCAAATTTACGAAAAAATCTTAGTCAAAAGGCCGTGTATACATACAGACGAACATTTTGAGAATTCAATCAAGTTACAATATGTAAACCAAATTGTACAACGAGGTCTGGTTCAAAATCTCGTTTTCGAGCCTATCACAGAGCTTCCTCTATGAGAAAGCAATCCATCGAAAACACGTACGTGCTTGAGTCAAGTAGCAATACATAATCCATTAGAAGGTATTCGAATTTGGAAATTTGGTCGTGATAAGCTACACTCGCACAGTCCATTGATAAGTCTATGACAAATCAAATGAAACGGAGAAATTAGTACGTTTCTGCGTAGATTTTCAAAGAAAAATAATCCATCTCAACTTGCACGTACTTGTGCTGAGAAGGAATACATAATCCATCAGAAGCTAACGAATTTGGGAAATTATGTCGTGATGAGCTACACCCGTACAGTCCATGGTAACTCGATGACAAATCAAATAAAACGGAGAAATTAGTATGTTTCTCCGTAGATTTCAAAGAAAATAATCTATCGAATCTCGTACGTGCTTGAGTCAAGTAGGAATACATAATCCATCAGAAGCTAACGAATTTGGGAAATTATGTCGTGATGAGCTACTACCGTACAGTCCATTGGTAACTCGATGACAAATTAAATAAAACGGAGAAATTAGTATGTTTCTGCGTAGATTTTCAAAGAAAAAAAATCCATCTTAACTTGCACGTACTTGTGCTGAGAAGGAATATATAATCCATCAGAAGCTAACGAATTTGGGAAATTATGTCGTGATGAGCTACACCCGTACAGTCCATTAGTAACTCGATGACAAATCAAATAAAACGGAGAAATTAGTATGTTTCCGTAGATTTTCAAAGAAAAATAATCTATCGAATCTCGTACGTGCTTGAGTCAAGTAGGAATACATAATCCATCAGAAGCTAACGTATTTGGGAAATTATGTCGTGATGAGCTACTACCGTACAGTCCATTGGTAACTCGATGACAAATTAAATAAAACGGAGAAATTAGTATGTTTCTGCGTAGATTTTCAAAGAAAAAAAATCCATCTTAACTTGCACGTACTTGTGCTGAGAAGGAATATATAATCCATCAGAAGCTAACGAATTTGGGAAATTATGTCGTGATGAGCTACACCCGTACAGTCCATTAGTAACTCGATGACAAATCAAATAAAACGGAGAAATTAGTATGTTTCTCCGTAGATTTTCAAAGAAAAATAATCTATCGAATCTCGTACGTGCTTGAGTCAAGTAGGAATACATAATCCATCAGAAGCTAACGAATTTGGGAAATTATGTCGTGATGAGCTACACCCGTACAGTCCATTGGTAACTCGATGACAAATCAAATAAAACGGAGAAATTAGTATGTTTCTGCGTAGATTTTCAAAGAAAAAAAATCCATCTTAACTCGTACGTGCTTGAGTCAAGTAGGAATACATAATCCATTAGAAGGTATTCGAATTTGGAAATTATGTCGTGATGAGCTACACCCGTACAGTCCATTGGTAACTCGATGACAAATCAAATAAAACGGAGAAATTAGTATGTTTCTGCGTAGATTTTCAAAGAAAAAAAATCCATCTCAACTTGCACGTACTTGTGTGAGAGGAATACATAATCCATCAGAAGCTAACGAATTTGGGAAATTATGTCGTGATGAGCTACACCGTACAGTCCATTGGTAACTCGATGACAAATCAAATAAAACGGAGAAATTAGTATGTTTCTCGTAGATTTTCAAAGAAAAATAATCTATCGAATCTCGTACGTGCTTGAGAAGGAATACATAATCCATCAGAAGCTAACGAATTTGGGAAATTATGTCGTGATGAGCTACCCGTACAGTCCATTGGTAACTCGATGACAAATCAAATAAAACGGAGAAATTAGTATTTTCTGCGTAGATTTTCAAAGAAAAAAAATCCATCTCAACTTGCACGTACTTGTGCTGAGAAGGAATACATAATCCATCAGAAGCTAACGAATTTGGGAAATTATGTCGTGATGAGCTACACCCGTACAGTCCATTGGTAACTCGATGACAAATAATAAAACGGAGAAATTAGTATGTTTCTGCGTAGATTTTCAAAGAAAAAAATCCATCTTAACTTGCACGTACTTGTGCTGAGAAGGAATACATAATCCATCAGAAGCTAACGAATTTGGGAAATTATGTCGTGATGAGCTACACCCGTACAGTCCATTGGTAACTCGATGACAATCAAATAATAAAACGGAGAAATTAGTATGTTCTCCGTAGATTTCAAAGAAAAAAATCTATCGAATCTCGTACGTGCTTGAGTCAAGTAGGAATACATAATCCATCAGAAGCTAACGAATTTGGGAAATTATGTCGTGATGAGCTACACCGTACAGTCCATTGGTAACTCGATGACAAATTAAATAAAACGGAGAAATTAGTATGTTTCTGCGTAGATTTTCAAAGAAAAAAATCCATCTTAACTTGCACGTACTTGTGCTGAGAAGGAATATATAATCCATCAGAAGCTAACGAATTTGGGAAATTATGTCGTGATGAGCTACACCCGTACAGTCCATTAGTACTCGATGACAAATCAAATAAAACGGAGAAATTAGTATGTTTCTCCGTAGATTTTCAAAAAAAAATCTATCGAATCTTACGTGCTTGAGTCAAGTAGGAATACATAATCCATCAGAAGCTAACGAATTTGGGAAATTAGTCGTGATGAGCTACTACCGTACAGTCCATTGTAACTCGATGACAAATAAATAAAACGGAGAAATTAGTATGTTTCTGCGTAGATTTTCAAAGAAAAAAAATCCATCTTAACTTGCACGTACTTGTGCTGAGAAGGAATATATAATCCATCAGAAGCTAACGAATTTGGGAAATTATGTCGTGATGAGCTACACCCGTACAGTCCATTAGTAACTCGATGACAAATCAAATAAAACGGAGAAATTAGTATGTTTCTCCGTAGATTTTCAAAGAAAAATAATCTATCGAATCTCGTACGTGCTTGAGTCAAGTAGGAATACATAATCCATCAGAAGCTAACGTATTTGGGAAAATGTCGTGATGAGCTACACCGTACAGTCCATTGGTAACTCGATGACAAATTAAATAAAACGGAGAAATTAGTATGTTTCTGCGTAGATTTTCAAAGAAAAAAAATCCATCTTAACTTGCACGTACTTGTGCTGAGAAGGAATATATAATCCATCAGAAGCTAACGAATTTGGGAAATTATGTCGTGATGAGCTACACCCGTACAGTCCATTGGTAACTCGATGACAAATCAATAAAACGGAGAAATTAGTATGTTTTCCGTAGATTTTCAAAGAAAAATCATCTATCGAATCTCGTACGTGCTTGAGTCAAGTAGGAATACATAATCCATCAGAAGCTAACGAATTTGGGAAATTATGTCGTGATGAGCTACACCGTACAGTCCATTGGTAACTCGATGACAATCAAATAAAACGGAGAAATTAGTATTTCTGCGTAGATTTTCAAAGAAAAAAAATCCATCTAACTTGCACGTACTTGTGCTGAGAAGGAATATATAATCCATCAGAAGCTAACGAATTTGGGAAATTATGTCGTGATGAGCTACACCCGTACAGTCCATTAGTAACTCGATGACAAATCAAATAAAACGGAGAAATTAGTATGTTTCTCCGTAGATTTTCAAAGAAAAATAATCTATCGAATCTCGTACGTGCTTGAGTCAAGTAGGAATACATAATCCATCAGAAGCTAACGTATTTGGGAAATTATGTCGTGATGAGCTACCCGTACAGTCCATTGGTAACTCGATGACAAATAAATAAAACGGAGAAATTAGTGTTTCTGCGTAGATTTTCAAAGAAAAAAATCCATCTTAACTTGCACGTACTTGTGCTGAGAAGGAATATATAATCCATCAGAAGCTAACGAATTTGGGAAATTATGTCGTGATGAGCTACACCCGTACAGTCCATTAGTAACTCGATGACAAATCAAATAAAACGGAGAAATTAGTATGTTTCTCCGTAGATTTTCAAAGAAAATAATCTATCGAATCTCGTACGTGCTTGAGTCAAGTAGGAATACATAATCCATCAGAAGCTAACGTATTTGGGAAATTATGTCGTGATGAGCTACTACCGTACAGTCCATTGGTAACTCGATGACAAATAAATAAAACGGAGAAATTAGTATGTTTCTGCGTAGATTTTCAAAGAAAAAAATCCATCTTAACTTGCACGTACTTGTGCTGAGAGGAATATATAATCCATCAGAAGCTAACGAATTTGGGAAATTATGTCGTGATGAGCTACACCCGTACAGTCCATTAGTAACTCGATGACAAATCAATAAAACGGAGAAATTAGTATGTTTCTCCGTAGATTTTCAAAGAAAAATAATCTATCGAATCTCGTATGCTTGAGTCAAGTAGGAATACAATCCATCAGAAGCTAACGTATTTGGGAAATTATGTCGTGATGAGCTACACCGTACAGTCCATTGGTAACTCGATGACAAATCAAATAAAACGGAGAAATTAGTATGTTTTCCGTAGATTTTCAAAGAAAATAATATCGAACTCTGTACGTGCTTGAGTCAAGTAGGAATACATAATCCATAGAAGGTATTCGAATTTGGAAATTATGTCGTGATGAGCTACACCCGTACAGTCCATTGGTAACTCGATGACAAATCAAAAAACGGAGAAATTAGTACGTTTCTGCGTAGATTTTCAAAGAAAAAAAATCCATCTCAACTTGCACGTACTTGTGCTGAGAAGGAATACAATCCATTAGAAGCTAACGAATTTGGGAAATTATGTCGTGATGAGCTACACCCGTACAGTCCATTGGTAACTCGATGACAATCATAAAATAAAGAGAGAAATTAGTACGTTTCTGCGTAGATTTTCAAAGAAAAATAATCCATCAACTTGCACGTACTTGTGCTGAGAAGGAATACATAATCCATCAGAAGCTAACGAATTTGGGAAATTATGTCGTGATGAGCTACACCCGTACAGTCCATTGGTAACTCGATGACAAATCAAATAAAACGGAGAAATTAGTATGTTTCTCCGTAGATTTCAAAGAAAAATAATCTATCGAATCTCGTACGTGCTTGAGTCAAGTAGGAATACTAATCCATCAGAAGCTAACGAATTTGGGAAATTATGTCGTGATGAGCTACTACCGTACAGTCCATTGGTAACTCGATGACAAATACAAATAAAACGGAGAAATTAGTATGTTTCTGCGTAGATTTCAAAGAAAAAAAATCCATCTTAACTTGCACGTACTTGTGCTGAGAAGGAATATATAATCCATCAGAAGCTAACGAATTTGGGAAATTATGTCGTGATGAGCTACACCCGTACTTCCATGTAACTCGATGACAAATCAAATAAAACGGAGAAATTAGTATGTTTCTCGTAGATTTTCAAAGAAAAATAATCTATCGAATCTCGTACGTGCTTGAGTCAAGTAGGAATACATAATGTCAGAAGCTAACGTATTTGGGAAATTATGTGTGATGAGCTACTACCGTACAGTCCATTGGTAACTCGATGACAAATTAAATAAAACGGAGAAATTAGTATGTTTCTGCGTAGATTTTCAAAGAAAAAAAATCCATCTTAACTTGCACGTACTTGTGCTGAGAAGGAATATATAATCCATCAGAAGCTAACGAATTTGGGAAATTATGTCGTGATGAGCTACACCCGTACAGTCCATTGGTAACTCGATGACAAATCAAATAAAACGGAGAAATTAGTATGTTTCTCCGTAGATTTTCAAAGAAAAAATCATCTATCGAATCTCGTACGTGCTTGAGTCAGTAGGAATACATAATCCATCAGAAGCTAACATTTGGGAAATTATGTCGTGATGAGCTACACCCGTACAGTCCATTGGTAACTCGATGACAAATCAAATAAAACGGAGAAATTAGTATGTTTCTGCGTAGATTTTCAAAAAAAAAAATCCATCTTAACTCGTACGTGCTTGAGTCAAAGGAATACATAATCCATAGAAGGTACGAATTTGGGAAATTATGTCGTGATGAGCTACACCCGTACAGTCCATTGGTAACTCGATGACAAATCAAATAAAACGGAGAAATTAGTATGTTTCTGCGTAGATTTTCAAAGAAAAATAATCCATCTCAACTTGCACGTACTTGTGCTGAGAAGGAATACATAATCCATCAGAAGCTAACGAATTTGGGAAATTATGTCGTGATGAGCTACACCCGTACAGTCCATTGGTAACTCGATGACAAATCAAATAAAACGGAGAAATTAGTATGTTTCTGCGTAGATTTTCAAAGAAAAATAATCATCGAATCTCGTACGTGCTTGAGTCAAGTGGAATACATAATCCATCAGAAGCTAACGAATTTGGGAAATTATGTCGTGATGAGCTACACCCGTACAGTCCATTGGTAACTCGATGACAAATCAAATAAAACGGAGAAATTAGTATGTTTCTGCGTAGATTTTCAAAGAAAAAAATCCATCTTAACTCGTACTTGTGCTGAGTCAAGTAGGAATACATAATCCATCAGAAGCTAACGAATTTGGGAAATTATGTCGTGATGAGCTACACCCGTACAGTCCATTGGTAACTCGATGACAAATCAAATAAAACGGAGAAATTAGTGTTTCTGCGTAGATTTTCAAAGAAAAATAATCATCTCGAACTTGCACGTACTTGTGCTGAGAAGGAATACATAATCCATCAGAAGCTAACGAATTTGGGAAATTATGTCGTGATGAGCTACACCGTACAGTCCATTGGTAACTCGATGACAAATCAAATAAAACGGAGAAATTAGTATGTTTCTGCGTAGATTTTCAAAGAAAAAAATATCGAATCTCGTACGTGCTGAGTCAGTAGGAATACATAATCCATCAGAAGCTAACGTATTTGGGAAATTATGTCGTGATGAGCTACACCCGTACAGTCCATTAGTAACTCGATGACAAATCAAATAAAACGGAGAAATTAGTATGTTTCTGCGTAGATTTCAAAGAAAAATAATCCATCTAACTTGCACGTACTTGTGCTGAGAGGAATACATAATCCATCAGAAGCTAACGAATTTGGGAAATTATGTCGTGATGAGCTACACCCGTACAGTCCATTAAACTCGATGACAAATCAAAAAAACGGAGAAATTAGTATGTTCTCTGTAGATTTTCAAAGAAAAATAATCTATCGAATCTCGTACGTGCTTGAGTCAAGTAGGAATACATAATCCATAGAAGTACGAATTTGGGAAATTATGTCGTGATGAGCTACACCGTACAGTCCATTGGTAACTCGATGACAAATCAAATAAAACGGAGAAATTAGTATGTTTCTGCGTAGATTTTCAAAGAAAAAAAATCCATCTTAACTTGCACGTACTTGTGCTGAGAAGGAATACATAATCCATCAGAAGCTAACGAATTTGGGAAATTATGTCGTGATGAGCTACACCCGTACAGTCCATTGGTAACTCGATGACAAATCAAATAAAACGGAGAATTAGTATGTTTCTGCGTAGATTTTCAAAGAAAAAAATCCATCTAATCTGCACGTACTTGTGCTGAGAAGGAATATATAATCCATCAGAAGCTAACGAATTTGGGAAATTATGTCGTGATGAGCTACACCGTACAGTCCATTGGTAAACTCGATGACAAATTAAATAAACGGAGAATTAGTATGTTTCTGCGTAGATTTTCAAGAAAAAAAATCCATCTTAACTGCACGTACTTGTGCTGAGAAGGATATATAATCCATCAGAAGCTAACGAATTTGGGAAATTATGTCGTGATGAGCT